>JAEQBH010009831.1:0-93743 GCA_016808115.1 Tetrastigma voinierianum
AATGTATTCCTTTTCTCTCAACACTTATAATATGTATATATATACTATATATATATATATATCATACTGTATATATGTATATATATATATGTATATATATATCATGCAAAAAGAATTAGATCCGAAGGAGTGGCTGTCTTAAAAGAATTTGCATCATGCTAAACAAAAATAAAGAAAAGTAAAAATCCACTTAAAAATATAAAAACGAACTAAAGAACTCGGACGTGGATGCATGGAAAAAATCAAGCAGAGGAAGAAAGCAGCACAATTGAATGCTGAAACAATGACGATTAATGCATACCTTGCTGATTCATTCACAAGCGCAAACGGAGTAACACAACCCAGTGAGACCTTGAAAAATAGAAAAAACAGGTGAAAATGTTGGAGAATTTATTACAATCAAATCCAAGAAAATATATAAACAGGCGAAAAAATAATCACATATTGAAACCTTTAGGTTTTAATTTGGTTTGTAGAATTGGGGGATGGGGGAATGGGAGGATTGGTGGGGAATATATATATATAACTATAAGCTAATAAAGGGAGATTAAAGGCATACACTCACCTGAAGTATTTCTCCAAGTGCTTCTTCCGGAGCCATTCTCAAGCCACCTTTTCCCAAACCAAGCCTCTGAGATAGAACTGCTCAGCTTCAAAGCCATAAATAACACCCATAAAAATCCAGGACATTACAAATTATACATGAGCTAAAACTGCATATATGACAGTTTAAAAACTGCACGAGTCTGTGTCACCTTCACATCCACATTTAAGCTTCAAAGTGCACAAATATGATCAGAATTAGGAAAGTATGTTACCTTTCAGGTCTACTTTGGTATCTTTCAGAGCAGAAACAATATAAAACCTATGTTTCTTGTCCTGCATGCATAAGTAGGAAGAACACTAGTCATGGTAATAAAGAAAGAATTCTACATCAACACTTGGAGTGAATGTCACGAAATGCATCCTGAAGTTTCTTGAGATGCCAGACCTTCAAAAATAAGTTTTTACTCAATCCCACTGGAAATGATATAACTTATATTTCTCCTGATGAAAAGAGGAAAATAGTGAAAATTCTTACCCACGGTGTAGAATGTAGATAAATGAAGACTATAACCCCATTTCTCCAATCTCCGTTTACCTGAGCTTTGACTGTCAAAACCACCCAGGATGTTCATATTTGGAGAAATCAATTCGAACTCAAAGCAGAAGTCAATGCACCCATGAAGGAAAACTCAGTCATCAATAGTCTAAGTAAAAGTATAAACAACATGACAAATACATTCTTTGCAATATATATCAATAAGTTGTAGATTGTGATAATACACAAACCCTTATCTTCATGCAATCAATCTCAACTCCAAGCCCCAAAAAGGGAACATGGTGGTAACAGTGCAGTCTAAATTAAACCGACTCAGGCATTTCAAGAAAAATCAATGAAAAAAAAAAGGGCCCCAAATGAATAAATAAATAAGTTTCTGAATCATTATTCAAAGAAATTCAGAAACTTCTAAGACTAATTGAACTGCAAACAATGATCATCTCAGTTTGAGTCCCAGATCAAAGGCAAAACATGAGGCAACTTGGTTGAAATAAATCTAACCAGTAAACGCGCAAGCAACTGGTCCTTGGAATTGCCCATTCAGGCTACTCTCTGCGTCTCTCCCCAATCTAATTTGTTCGAATTGCAGGAGAGAAGAAAGCAGAAATAGAACGGCGAGAACTCGCAGAGAATCAGAGATACATTTTTATTAAACTTGGGCTTAAAACCCGGAGCTGCTCTGGGCTAGGGTACTAGGACGTGGTTTTGGGTTTCATGTGACCTGGGTTCGAATTTGAGGCCTAATTTTGTTCCACATTAGGCTTTTTAATTTTTGAAATTATCCAAGTGGGCTTTTTTAAAACTACATACAATTCATGAAATAGTGAATTAAGGCATACTTAGGTGGTGTTTGTTTTGGCTGTCTTGAGCACTGAATAACTTTCGGCGTTAAGTTTGTTTGTTTAAATTTTTGACTGTGCGAAATTTTTTAAAGTTCGAATAGAAAAAGTGAAAATATTTGAACTTTATTCGAGAAAAGTCGTTTTAGTAAATAAGAAAAAACTGTCATTCTTGCATGGAGTAGTAGCAATATACGCTACTATGGATGACAACGGGAGGTTTGGGGCGGGCGTCCCATCAGGCCGGCTTTTGTTATTTTTCGGTCTGAAGCATGCCGTTTAAAAATTAAGCATTAAGGCGGGCGGAGATGGAAATCCCAAACTCTTGATTTACATTTATTTTTGTTTTATTTTTTAATTTTAATTTTTATATTTTCTTTTATTTTTATTATATTAAAATTATAATATTTTTCATAAAAAAATAAAATATTATGAACCACATATATTATTTATTAAAAAACATATAATAATAATTATTATTTATATTAAAGTATAAAAATAAAATAATAAAAATTATTTTAAATATAATCGAGGCGAGAGTCTTATTATTATTATTTTAAATATATGGTTCGTATTAACTTTATTCGAATTAAGTTTAGCAGAAACGATTTATTCTTTTTAGTTCGAAACTTTATTTTAAATTAACTTAGCCCAAGTCATTTCACGACTTTGAGATTTTATTAAAAATGCCGTCTACTGAATCATTATGACTGTGAGAAAATCGAAGAATTCCACTCTTGTCTCGGAATTCGATGAAGCTTAAGGTCGTTCAGATTTTGCGGGGGCCAATTTAACGGCGTAGTCTAGTTCGATCGTAGGATCTAGAAATTTTATAGGCCGCGAGCGCGCAATGATTTATTATTTTTATTAACGTTTCTTAGTTTTGAAAATTTTTAATTTTAGGTTTTCTGATGTATGATACTTTGAACAGTCTTGGATTTGAGAAAATAAACTCAAACCCAGTTAAAAAACTAGATTAAAATTAAATTAAGCATTGTGTTATTAAGGGGCGAATGAACGGGAGCACAAAAATAATCAGATTAGTTATCATCCTCTTCATTCTGCAATGTTAAAAAGCAACAATGCAATACTTGTCTTTATTAAAGTCTTCATTGACATTAAGCTCAAAAAAGTTATTGGTGGAAAAAATTAAAAAAAACTTCGCAGCGCCTGAAGATTCGTATTTTTTAAAATTGTTTTTAGAGACAAGCTTTGAAAACATAAAGAATATAATTTTGTTGTTATCTAAACAAATTTTTTGTCCTTTAAATTTAACGTTTTTTGTATTCTTTGTATTTTTTAAAACAAAACAAATTGAAAACTAAATATGTTTTTCGAATGATACCATTGTTTAACTTAACAGTTTTAAAAGCATAGACAAGAAGACCCCTAAGTTAATGCTGAAGCACTTTATAACTCTTTTAACTAGTTTTAGGTCTTCAAAATTGTTATTGAAAATGGATTTTGTTTATTAAAATTGAATAAAACATTTGAATTTTTTTAATAAAAGATCGTTTTCAAATGAAGACAAGGTGCTCTTAATTATTTTCTCTACTCTATAAACTTTATATCATAACTTTATACAAATTAAATCAAAAAAATATTTAAAATTTTTTTTGTAATAACTAAATACTTTAATTATAATGTATTAAATTGTTGTACTCGAACCCAAAACCTTTCCCGTTAAGACTCTTAATCATTTGACACATTGAGCCCTCTATTGACATAATTTTTTTTTTAAGTGAAAACTATTTTCAAGGAATTTGGAGAACTACTTTGGAAAATGGCCGACATAAAAATGATGAAAATTTATGGAAACTTGGAACTAAGATAAGACCTATGCAAGTTTGAATTCCCATGCCCACAGCTTTTTAGCATACTTCCAACTGACGAATCCGAGGCCCATACCCTTTGTATACATCCAAAATCCAATTTATGGATGGTTTTTGGACAGTTGTTGGGATACAAATAATAACATATGTGATAGAAAATAGTTAAAATACATAATAGAAATTTAAACCATATGTGTTGGGGACTTAAATTATGAGATATCCATGTTTCATTACAAAAATTAAGCATATAATCCAAAAGGATAACTATTGAGCGCACACTGCCAGATGATTAATTGGAATATGCAGGCCAATGCGCCCTTAATATCAACATAATTAAAGAATAATGTAGTAGAAAATAGTGTTCTTTTGTTTTATTAATGCTTTGAGATCATGTGATGTGTCTGCCCATTATGAACATTTAGGGGAGCCATGTGCTCAAATCTCTTAATCCACCCAAATAGTTCCTTAGCTAAGCCTACGCGGTCTCTTCTTCTCTATTCCTTTTTGTTTTCTTTTTGGGTTTTTTTTAAAAATAAACTTCTTTAATAATAAAAACAATTATTACCAAACTGAATGGAATGGATATATGGGGATAGGAGAAGAACCTGAAGAGACCAAATACATTGTAAAGGACATCAAGGATGGGACCCCAGACTAAGAAGAGGACATGTCATGTGCATATATCTGCATACATTGACATGATAAACGCCTGTGGTTTAAAGTTCAAACCTTTGGCTGGGCTTGCAGAATTTGTCCAAAACAGATTGATCGAGATAGATCACACACACTCACTCTCTGATTTCACCAATTCCGTGTACACAATGATCATCTCCCAAACATTAAAAATCTAGGTTCATACCCCTTTAGTGTTATGGTCTAAATTCTTTAAACACGACACTCATTTCGGGGGACAGTCCTTTTCTATCTTTAGCTCTTTCTCTATTTCTTTTGGTTAACAATAAAGGAGAATTTATCGAGTTTTGAGGCATGGTTCAAATGATAAAAATATGGAAATGAGTTACTGGATATTTTAGGTTGAAACCCTTCTAAAAACAAAATACTATAATGTAATGTTCAAAATGAATATAAGTTGGATAAAAAAAAAAGAAGGAAAATTTACCTTATCTTGGGTGGAAGTCAACATAAAAACATTTTAACAACGTTAACCCCTTTTTGAATGATACAAAAATAGGAGATCATGGCGTACTAGGAAATCATAGAATGTAAGAAGAGGGACCAGATATAATGAAAGAATCAAATGTTACTCTGATGGAGGAGAAGGACCATGAACATTGAATAAAACAAGCATATATTTATGTATATATAAATTGAATATTTTTTGAGAAACCTACAAGGAGAGTCAAATGTCACTCTCAATGTGATTTTCTTCTCCTAATTATTAATTCTCCACATACACTAATATATATGAATTTTGGTCACTGTCAGTAACATCTTTTAAACAACAATCCGCTAAAGAAGACCATCATCAATGAATACAACTGGGATTAATAACAATAATAATAATGGTGGTAAAAATAATAAAACGGGCGTATGCTTGATTTGGGTTGAATTTTTCAGCAGAAGTTCCACAGGCGGATATCACCTTCTTCGTAGTACACATCTTCAATCGTTGGTGGAGATGGATTGAACAAGGCACAATTACAGAACATTTGGTCCATGTATTTTGGGAATTCGAGGCTGTCGAAGTTGTCGTACCATGATGCCATCATCATGGGCATTGGTAATTCGTTGACCATGGATGACTGATGCTGATACATCATCATCAGAGTTGATCGACGGTGAGAGATGAAATGGACGGCGAAGATGTTGATGATGAGGAAGAGGGAGGAAGAGGAGAAGGCGGGGTAGTGGTGGTGGTGGCGGAGGCGGAGGCGGAGGCGGAGGCGGCGGCATTGTCTGAAATACTATTGGCAGCTGCGGCGGCGACTCTTTGGATTGACTTAGGGGATAAGAGAGTATCGGGAAGATGGTAAGAAGAAGAGATATTAGGGAAGTTGAGATTGGCGGAGGCGCCCTTGAGGCAAAGCAGTGCAGCGTCGTACGCTCTAGCGGCAGCTTCTGGGGTGGAGTAGGAGCCGAGCCATATCCTTGTTTTCTGATTGGGTGCTCTAATCTCAGAAACCCATGAACCCCAGCTCCTCATTCTCACTCCCTTGTACTTCTTCTTCCTACATGATGACGATGATGACGTTGGCTTCAACGGCGCTGATTGGATCTTGGGCTCACTCTTCACCATTGATGGTGATTAAAATGAAAGCTCCGATGATGAACAAAGCGTTTGAATGGGCTGATGATCTTGTGAACTTTTCTTTTTTCTTGTGCTGAACTGTGGAGAAAAGAAGAGGAGAGAAGAAATGTGAACTTAAAAGCGAGGAAGAAAGGTGGATATTTATAGAAGGAACATGGGGCTTTCGAGTTGGCATATCCCCCTCTAGTCAAACCAACAGTAGCTTGCTAGTTGCTACACAGTACCATATATGGGAAACAGATGGTTCCAGTTTTAATTTATTACTAAGTATATATATATATATATATATATCCCTCTTTTTTATTCAAAGTGACTTATTTACATGTCCTATCAAGCAAGAGTTACAAATTTCAAAATCACAAGAACCTCTATTTACATGAGTTGTGAGCACATCTTAAGATAGGAATTTAAAGCCTAAGGGATGGATCAAATGAAAGCAAAAGGAGTGTGGGGGTGCAAGAACAAGGTTTTCTTTTAAGATTCTGAGTATTATAAGGATGTAATGTAAAGAAAATAGATATAAAAAAAATTATTTAGACAAAAAGTTGGATAATTTGAATGATATGTTATGATTGAAAAATGAAAACTCTAGGAATGAAAAGAAAATGGCATATAAAGGAATGGAATAATGTGAACAACCTTTTAAAAAAAAACATGGCAGGATGACTTTCTTGGTAAAGCAACTGCTACCCACATGCTACAGAATAAAGGTTTCAACCTTTTAAGTCACCATAAATAAAAACCCAAGATGGCGGTCTGGATCCCATCTACTCCAAATAAGACCACCATTGAAACTACCCCCAGACATTTAAGATGACTTACCCAGCAAGTTACCATGGTTGACACTTGATACCAGGTAGAAAAAAAAAAGGATTAAATTTAAAAAAATGGACTTGGTGAAAACTATTCCAGGCAAATGGGTATCTATGTTTCTTATAATTTATTTCAGTATAATATGTCTAAGATACCCTTTTTTTTTTCTTTTTTTTGGGTAAATGAACCATATCTTATTATATAAATATATATATATATAAATATATATATATATATATATATATATATATACTCATATATATATATTTATTATGATGGAACTCTATAATGTGAAATTCTGAAACATAGGATTCTTCAGAGGTAGCTTCTAGGAGAGAAGGTTGGAGCAGGATTGGAGCTAACAGGGTGGAAGAGAGAAAGAAAACACAAAATAACACGCACAGTTTCCATAGTATCGTCACTTAATATTCCTATGCAAAAACAACAGCTGGTGCTTACCTGGCTCACAGCTCCAAAACCACGTCATGCATGGGATGGGCCTTTCATGGAGATGGGATGGCCCAGCTCTCTACCCTACCTCTCTCTCTCTCTATTTTCCTCTCACTCAATATATGAAAGCTACGTACAACATCGAGGGTCAAATTATATTGACGCTCTCTCCATCCATTCCCAAGCTTGCATTTAAGCATTTACGCCTACGACTTGACTTTCGGCTCGCTGATATCCCTTTCCCTCCAAAGAGTTTTTGAGGGTATTTGATGGGATTCTCTTAGGTACAGTCGCCCCCCAAAAAAACAATCTCAGCATAAATAAAAGTCCCCAACATTCGTGCTCTCCACTCCACCTTCAGCTGCCATTCATTCTGAAATAAAGAAACCTCAAGTATATTCGGGTTGTAAATATTTTATCAAACTGGTTGGAGATAAGATGCTTTGGAGCAAAAATGGATGGGAATGGGAATGGAAATGGATGGATCTTCCAGGTGAAGACTCCTTCAAGGTCAAAACAATCCCCTGAGCAAATGGAAGGTGCATATATGGTGAAGCTGCGAGTCAGTAATTCCTAGCTAACCCCCTTGACCCAATTAATTATTAAAAACGATTCAAAGAAGTTGTTTTCATTTATGAAATCTACTGACTATATATGTCTTTGACATTGAGTTGCACTCCCAATTAACCACATGTTTTCATGTTCTTGGTCATAACAAAAGTTTCTCTAAGATAGTCATGGTGAATTATTGGAGATTAATCTCCACAGTTCGCATGGAAATTTGATGCTCCTGATGTTGTAAATTTCAGTCGACACTATATATGAATGCCATAAGATATGGTTTTGTTTTTGTACTGTACTTTGTCCGAGGGTCAAGCGTGTGTGCCCTAGCTTTGTTCATACGCCTGTTAGGCTTGCACGGTGCCCCCACATGGATTGTTTGGAATTACATCCCCCATGAAATTAGGGAGGATCTTCAACTTCACATATTTGACAAATTTGAAACCTTTCAAACGTGTCCATGAAGACCAAAAGTTTGGGACATCTAATAGCTAGTGGTGAATAATACTATTACACATATGCTTGAGAGATGACTCGGTTAATCCAATTTTGAGATTGCTCCTTGATAATTATTAATTCGAGTTTTCTTGAGTCATTGGGCTGATTTGCCCCAGACGATTAAGCTTTTATGAGCATAAGATTGTCGAGTTACGTACAAATTGAGCAATTTTGAGTTTGCTTTTGATAGGTAGTAGTTGGATTCTGATCTAGTAGGGTGTGCTGCGAGAGCTTGAAGTTGAAGTTAGTCGCATATTTTAAACTTTGATCATATGGGATTAGTTCAGGGCAAACTTATTTGAATACTCATAACTATAAAAAAAAATAATAATAATATATATAGCTGCACAATCATCCATGGTTTAAGTTTGAACCATGCATAATCCATAGAATGCACCAAGACGTGACCAAGAAGACCATGAGGTGGACCCAAATGGGGCTTGTCAGTAACTCTCATGGAAGCTCATAGGGTCTAGGCTCAGAACCATTAATATTCCAGTAACCGTAATGTCAGAGTGCCAACCAAATTTGCTTGCACTTGCAACTATCTCTAGTTCCTATTCCAAGTTTGAACACAGCTAGAAAAGTAAATGACATAATAGCTCGCTTTATGTCACATTTGATTTTATTTTTGTACACACTATATAATTTTCTTTATGTGTAGCCTTGCTAGAATTGATTTCTTCGGTAAGACATGTGCAATGAGAATAGTGTCGTCAATCCGTACCCAGCCCCCCTCCCTCCTCCTCACCTTCCCTTTCTTTGTAGACACAAAATAGACAAAAAAAAAAAAAAATCAAAAACTTGTATTATGAATTTGTTAACAAAGTTTTGTCTAAATTAATGACACATAAATTGTATTATGGATGTACCGTCAGGTGGCTGACAGTGCGATTCATGATAAAATTGAGACAATTTTCAAGGCTCATCACATGCTCAAGGTCATACTACTTTCTTTGTTTAGTAACAACTTGTCGGATATCAGGAATTTAAAGATGAGCGCTGCAATTACTATGGGGGAAGAGGGAGCTTTGTAAGAACTTTCAGCAATTTAATTTATATGGGTTGGGACAGTCGCTTAATATGCTTGACCTTTTGCACTGTGGCTCACAGAGATGATACCCAGAAATGAATATCAATGAGAATCTGCAAGCCAACTCATAGATATAGACGTTTCGGGCAGTGTTTTGTCATCAGCACCCAGTGGGGGGGTGGGGTGGTTGAACCGTGAAAACTTGAAACCGAGTACCATTTTCTTTTTAATATAATAAAATTTCGTATTATGCTTTTAGTTCGGTTCTTGGTTTGCTGGCAGAATTTTCCCGATTGTTAATTTTAGGCTCAATTTAGGAATTCAAAAGTACTAACGAGGAAAAAAATACTAACAAAAATAGTTTTCATATTTGATTTTATGATTAAAAATATAAAAAATTAATATAATCAAAATTCCTCAAGATTTTACATATTTTAAAATTTCATAATTCTTATATAATAAATAAAAACAAATAAAATGAGTTTAATACACATATAAAATTAATTTATTAAATTTAAAACCATTTTTATTTTCCTTTCTATTTTCTTTCCTCAGAACTTGGAACAACTTGGAACTTTTTGGGTTCTGAATTAAACCTTAGATTCATAAAAGTTATCCACCACAAGCTGACCTGAATATCCACGTTTTTTAAAAAGATTCATGCCATGCTCTTGAATTCATCTGAGGTTATTACGAAGTGATAAAACTACAGCCTGAATGGCAGATTATAACATACTAAAAGTTGCATGATATTATGGATTGTACTGTCTGTTTTTCTATCAAATGCTTTCCCGACACATCCGGCTCACACAGTCTTATTATGACGAGAAGGATCAGCAATTTTGTAAGATGAGAAACAGGCTATGAAAATAGATATGTAGTATGACTGACCTAACAACAGCGTTAACCACATCAGGCATAAAGGGGAGATGCATGTTCCTCGTTCCCTTATCCATTTTCTTTCATATTGTGTGTGGATCCGCAGAGGAAGATGACAAAAAATATATATATGAAAGTGGTGGGAGGGTGGGTGGGTGGTGCCAGGTCCAGCCTTCCGTATAGCATATACATGAAAGTGACAGAGTTTTCTTATTGTGCGTAGTCTAGTTGGGGGGATGGGCAAAAATACTGATTGAAGATTTTCAAGTTTGAAGGATGTTGGAAGATGAAGAGGGCAAGATCCATGTAGGTCTAAAGAAAGAATCAAGAAGGTTCCCAGAAAAGGAATGAGCTCTCAGGTTCATGGTATCAACAATCGTAACCATATCCATTTAGTAATGGCTTCCGTAATGCTTCTGGTTGTTCTTGTTTTTTTTTTCTCTCTGTTTTCTTTTTTAAATGCTAAGAGACGAACTTGTTGACTCAAAGGCATAATAACAACTAAGCTACAGATATTTAAGTTCTCAAAGAGGTGTTTCATGAATTAATGTCATATTATATGTTTCCATCAACGGCACTATCTATGGCAATCAAATACTCCCAATTGACTGGGATGCCCCTCTTTGATTTTGAGTATCCTGCAGCTACTGCAAGTTCAAAGGCAACATGATCCTGCCACAGAAATTTATAAATGTGGCAAAGAACAAGTTAACAATCAATGTGGAGCTTTCTAAATTTCTCCAAATTTTGTGTTCAGATCAGGCTACATCAGTAATAAAAAAAATGGAGTTTTTACAAATAATCTAGCATATTGCTCATGGGATTTCATTGATCTGTTATACCCAACCTATTCAGAATGTTCTAAAGAGAAATGAATTGGCAGTTAACCTACATTGTATGATCTCACAAACATAAAAGAAGTTTGAAGGGTGACCAGAATTCTCCATGAACATGTTTTTGGATTCCACTTTCCAGAGGATAATGGTGCTCCTAGAGCACTGGAACTTCAGTTGTTTTCTGTACAAGCCTATGGTTCATATTTTGCTTTTCTTCCAAAGACAAACAGGTTTAGCTACACATCTGAATTCGATTTAAGGATTCCACAATGCAGATATATTTTCAGCTGCGATTTTGTGAATGAGTCTTACAAACAGACTACCCCCAAAACATGCCCAAGGTAATGCTGCTACAAGAGCCTATGGAAGCATACATTTGTTGGTGAGACGTTTGCCAAAGTTACAAAGTCGTTCCTAAAATTACAACAATAGATAATTTAAAACAGAGAGGACAGAAGAAAGAAACTTATAACACTATTTTTGAGAGAAAACAAGATAACAAATTAAGTGTCTAATCCATATCTATCAAGTTATATGATTGTACCTTGCATCTGTAAAGGAAACAAACCCCAACATAAAGTTTAAAGGAATAATCAAGGGGGGACCGTATCCCATCCAAGTGTGGCCCATGAGAACAACACTACAACAACAAGGATAACATTCTATGTTAAAGCTGTGGAAAAATATCATATCATACATCTTGTTGTACATAAGGAAAAAGGTAAGCGTTCATGTCTAAGCTTGATTTTATTTTATTTTCTCAAGAAAGTTGCAAGTGGAAATAATCTGTTAAAATCAATCAACATAGCCTTTGTTTTTGTCCTAGGTCCACTCTATGATAATTTATTTCCTTCTAAACCAATTGTAAATGTGCACCAAGAAATTCACTTGCAAGTTCAACTTCATATCTATTTGGTTGTTTAAAAAATTTTGAACAGAAAAAACATACAACAAACAATAAATTTTCAATTATAAGTGCATGTGTTCAGTAGGCAAGCTCATGACCTTCAAAGTCTGATCCTCTAAAGGCATATACAGTAAACGCTAATGATGCAGATATAAGCCTTTATTAAACCATTAAAAATCAGAGTAGAAGATGAAGGGAGGGTGACAAGGCACTTGTGTATTACAATAAAGTATCAGCCAAGGGTGTCAGTGCAATCGGTATTAGAAGACAACGGATGAGATCAGAGCAACAAAAGCAGGGTGCCATTACAACAACCAGAAATAGTTCAGTGCCAGCATTGTTACCCTCTCCAAGTGTCAGCATGTTGTCACTGACCTCCCCCATGAATCATCAAATGTAATTTCTGAGGGGAATAATGTTTAAACAGAAGCTCTTGCAAAGGAACTTAAAGAACTAATTAAGTATTCATAAACCTTAATTCCCCTCAAATAAATGCTATCTTTCAGGAACTGCAAGAAAAAGAAGAGAACAGAATTAAGAATGATGATTGATGGCATATCAGATTGTCAGTAATGTTATAATGGATACATAAATTAACTAGTCAAACCTCATTATGGTCATGAAGCAAGATAGGAGTATTTGTCATTGGGGAGAAGCCAAGAGTGGGAATGCTCATCTGTCTCATATATCGTGCATCTGTAGTTGAAGCCAAGATTTCAGGCTTTGCAAGTTTTCCTCCTGCTGCAGTAATAGCTTCTGGCGAAGATATTACCATGGGTTGGAGTCATTGGTCAGTGTGTCATTAAAGATATGTAGTCTCTGATGGTCTTTCTCCATTATCTGATATATTAAACAAGTGTGAACCATCTTTTCACTTATGTTGCTTTTTATAACATGGTGTCCATACTGAACATTCGCGTGCGCATCTCAACTAATCCCATGGTAAAACCTCTAGTGGCTCTAAGGGGAATTGAACCGGTGACCATTGGTGAGCAAACCCAAAGGCCGGACCAAACTGAGTTCACTTATTATTATTATTATTGTTATTTTTTTTCGTTTTTGTAGAGGCAAAATCTTGGAAGCTGATTGATGTAGGAACACTTTGCATTAGAAAATAAAAATTTTACACTAATAATTTTGGTGTTTAGAGAAGTAAAATGTAAAGAAAAGTGAAGGATTCACCTCCAGTTTTGTTGAGCCTTGATCAAATATGGTCAAGAATAATGAAGATGACAAAAAATCCACCACATCAACATCAAAGAAAATGGAATTAATTATGTAGGATGAACACAACAGGATGAGATTGTCATGGTTCAATTTGCATACTATTTATTTCTTAACAAGGTCTTCCAATGTTTCTCAAGCATCCAAAGATTCTATAGGAATCAAGTAACTAGTGATTTTTGGTACGGTAGATTGCAACTACTCAAGCCCACTAGATAGTGGATACACACTTTGAGCAAAACCATTAGCAAGGAGCAGAAGTCAACGACAAAAACCAAAATGGTTCTCTTGTAACAAAGAGAAAGGATATAAAAATTGTGTACTGGGAGTTTAACAATGCAAATTAGATGTGGAACACCATACCAAGAACCTTAACACACTACATTGGTCATGCACCATTTCAAGACCTATAAATAAAAGCTCTTCAACTTAAGGTTTTTATCATATCCAAATGGTTGCAATTAAGGTTTTGTTGAGTGAGGTATTGTGCATTTTCCCTAACAAAGGAAAACCATCGGATGCAATTGCAAGGGAGTAGGCAGCACAGATGGCCTGAGGTCAGCCAAGCAAGTGTGAAGAATCCTTTTTAAGATGAATAGAAATAAATCCTCCCGTCAGTTATAATGAAAATTAAATTTCTCATATCTGTTCATCTGCATGTTTAATTTAGTATGCATGAACAAAGTCAATACTTATTATTCCTTTCAATATGAAGTTATAAATGAATCATGAAAGCTAAAGCACCAAATGATACAGGCCATCAAAGAAAACAAAATAAAATAACTAACTGCAGCCTTCAAACTGCAAAATAAAACAAGCAACATGGTTATTGGAAAAAAATATCTCTATCTTTTAGATCCTCATCAAGAATCATACCCTTCTTCACTGTAACTTAGAAAAAGGGTTCAAGTTATACTGTTCCAGAGAATCAGACACCCCATTAGAAATAGTAGAATGTTTATTGTATCCTCCTTTTGCCCAATGGTGATGGGAGAAAAAGTTAACAGAAAGATGCCAGTTTGGTTTCTATATATGTGAACTTCAAAAGCGCTGACTCAAAACATTTTCTTTTATCCTCATTCAAAGAGTGGACAAAAAGATTTAGACCATTCAACATGCAGGAGAGCATAGGCTTCCCAATAATTTCTTTCCCATCCTCATTTGAACGAAGCCTCTATGCCAGCTTGTACTAAGATGAAGTAAATATAAAACTCCCTCCATTAATTTACAGTAACTTGAAACAAATAAAAGAACTTGAAAAAAGACTTAGTACTTGAACAAGCTATGCAATTATGAAAAAACAAAGCAAGATAGCTTGAAGGAGATGAAAATTTTAAAATCTGACAAAGAAATAGAAGTATTCACAGGGTTGAAGCATTTGCTTTCAACTTAGATAACAACGCATAATTAAACAAAAGGATTCTAACCATAAACCATCGATCTTTGAAATTTACTAGCTGTATAAGAATTTTAGCCTTTTCAGATCTACTTTTCGAATTTTATCAGAAAGAGCGGATGGCTCTTTCTAGCTCTCTCCAAGCCATCCAACAAGGAGCATTCTCAGATGCAAAACATCTTGTATCCCATATCTCAGGAATCTGAAATAAACTAGGAAAGCCTTTTCAGCCGATCCTGGTGATGCAGGGTATTCTAAACTCAACTTTACTCTAATATGTTAAACTAAAAGTTTGGGGGAATAGGATTACGATTTAATAAGTCTAGTTGAATGGATCATAGATGTGGTTCGATCGAGGAATTAAAATGAAACAGAGAAATGAGCCAAAAAGGTCAGTGTCATAACATGTGGACGAACCACAAACTCACAAACCAAAACAAAGAAGAAAGTAACAGCTACATAACAGATCCTATGAAGGCCATAGCATATTTGGTCTTTTACATCTTGAAGTAAAGGCTTCTTTTATAAAATGTACAAACACTTTTTGGAATCTACGCCATAGGCAGTCAAGTGAACAAGTTCCTGTATGCCTATTACCAAACTGAGAAGCATTACATAAATCAGACCTCTTGAGTAAGACAAAAAAAAAGATTTTATGAAATCAACTTAGTTACCAAGACAATCATTCCATTGTACCTCCACACATGAATTCCATTTTTTTTTTCAAAATGTAAGTGCTCAACAAAGAAAATTTTTCAAAACTTCCACTAGGAATGAGGTTTTCTGAAGGATGAATGGAAAAGCTTTCGGATAAAATTAAAAATGAGCATTTGACATATATGAGGGGCATCAAATGGAAAATAGAGAAAGGAAGACAACAAAGATAAAGAATTGACAAAGTGATAAAAATATGAAGGCTCAAAAGTCAAATAAGATACCATTGTGCATGGAGTAAAGGTATAGCAGTCAGCAGTGTTATCACTTTTGTTGTTCACTGTTATCATGAAAAGTGATTCAGCCAAAGCTGGACTTCCTTCTCACAAGTAGGAACCAAAAGGATTATTTGTTTAACAAGATTTTTGTGTAGCATATAGAACATATTATGTAGTCAGATACAATTGGCATGCACATCTTTAGAGGGTCCATGTTTAACTCACTCCTTTTCACCAGGATAATGGTCACTTAATCAAAATTAGACATGAGCTCTATTGGATAAATTTAGTAGATTGCCACTTGCAAGCTACTAATATTACAATGATAAAAGCATAAAATAATTTGTGTCAGGTTGTATAATGCAAATAGAAATCCCACTTTGTTGAACTCCAAGATATTCAATCGAGGATATGGATTTCTCATGACAATACATTTAAATTAAAAATGGGCAATGTAAAATGATCCGAATAATTGCCAAGACAGATGGTTAAATTTCACCCTGAAATCTCATAATGCCCCTTATTTTGAACCCAAATACAGAAAAAATGAATGGTCTTGTCATACCTATTACCTAATAAGCCATTCGAAACCAATGTAAATACAGAATTAAATTTCAGCAACAGTACAACACTTCCAAACACCTTATTAAATATACATATCATCATCCAGTCAACGATTTAAGTAGGTAAAAGATCATTATTCATTAGTCACTTACGGTATCATCTCATATATTTCTGATAGCCGGTGCCCATTCTTCAGCAATTCTTATCTTCATAAGATCTGGGTCTACCGTTGGTGGCAAGCGAATATCAAACCCGGCCTCCGCCTCGGAAGGTTGCATGTTCATCACAAATCCCTGTACAAGCGACTCTTTAATTACCGTAACTAGAATAATGCCACAATTACTAATCAATCAAATCAGATTTTAAAAAGAAACCAAACATGAACTCACAGTGGGGGATGGAATCCCAGACTTCAAATAGACTGGATTAACTGAAATAACTTCCGAATTCGTGGCCTTACCAGCCTTAACCACATCGAAATTACTTTCCCTGAACTTAGTGATAATCTCAATACTCTTCATCAAATTCTCCATTGCACTATTATCATACAACCTTGATCCGTGCCCAGGCATCCCAAATGCCTTAATTATCATGCCAAGGCAGCCGGTCACGCAAAACCCTAAATTCATCGCCAGTGGAGGCCTGTCCTTCGTAACATAAACACATTCCAAATCAGAAAATTCTTTTGACGCAGCAAACTTCGCAGCACCATCGAACCCTCCAATCTCCTCATCGGGAACGTAGGAAATATGAATCGTGCGAGTGGGTTGGAAGTTTCGGACTCTGAGATTCCGAATTGCTTCCAGGTACTGCATAGCGATGCATTTGTCGTCTTGGGCGCCGCGGGCGAAGATTTTTCCGTCCGGAGTGCGGTGTGCCGAAAAAGGAGGGTGGACCCACTTGGATGGCTCGGCAGGGACAGAGTCGAGGTGGGAGTTGAGGAGGATGGAGGGGAGAGAGGGGTCGGACCCTGACCATGTGACGAGGAGAAGTGGCTTCGATGGGGCGAATTCCAGGATTTTGGTTTCGAGGCCGATGGAAAAAGCTTGGGATTTTAGGAAGGAGACGGCGGAGGCGTAGTCGGGGTTCGGGTGGGCTGTGTTAATTCTGAGGTAGCTTTGGAATCGGGTTACAGGTGAGTCTTCTTCCGCCTCGTCCTGGTGATGCTGATGCGAAGGTGTTGCAGAGATTGGTGAGAGTAAAAGTATGACTATGAGCAGGAGACCGACGGTTGAGAGCATCTGGCGCAGGCGGCGGCTGTGCTTCAGCTCAAAACCATGGTGGGAAGGTGAAGAAGCGCTCGGCAGTTGTCACTGAGCAGCCAATCATTGGTTTATCAGCACTTATCCTGTGGAACCAACTACCACCAAGTCAAAGGGCCAACAAAACATGGGACACCGCTATTTTTGGATGTCTGTACTGTACTTTTTTGTAATAATTATCTCATTCAAGGAAATAAAATATCATTCATGTCAAATGCTTATTAGAGCATTTCCAGCGTTAACCAAAAAAAAAAAAAAAAGCATTTAAAGCTATTTTTTAAAACTTTAAAAGTTCTGCTTTTGAGGATTTATTTAAAGTTTTGGTTAAACGTTTAAAGTTAATCCCATCCTAAATCTGATGATTTGCAATTTAATTCGCCAATAATTACATCAGTATGCTTCTTACGTTTATTTATATCGCTGTCTGTATAAAATTGATTTAAAAAGATAAATAAATATTTAATTAAAATTTAAAATAAATATAAGATTGATTAAAAATAAAAATAGCTGCTAAATATTTAATTAATTGATAAAAATAAATATAAATATTTTAATTAATAATTTCAATAGTTGAGCTTTTTTGGGTTCTGAAATATTAATTACTTAAAAAATTTTGTACTTCTTATAAAAATAATGAAAAATAATTTTCTTGATTTACCGAATCTATCCCAGGGTTATAAAAAGTGATAAATCGGTTTCTTGTGTACGGAAGTTTTGTGCGAATTACTATAATTTAGGAAAAAAAAGATTAAGTGGTTTCTTGTATGGCCCATTAAATGATCGCGAGAAATGTCTACGTCGTCGGGGGACGGCTGACACTGATAATCAGCGCAAGTAAGCACAGGCAATGGTCTTTAAAAAAACTAGTACCCGCCGTCTGACGGCGGCGTTGCTTAATTCTTGGCCAGGTCGTGACGGCATTTAGAAAATCTTAAAAAAAAAAGCCCAATTCTTATTTATGCAGCAGCGGCATTTGAATTTCACTGCATTCGTTAGTTCGTGTGAGAGAATTTGTCGGACATGCTTGCGGAAGTGGTACCACGGAAACAAAAGGAATTATGGGAAATTACATCGAGATGGCGGCTGGATCGAGATGCTTTTCGAGAAGCTAATTACATCTATTCAAAAATGCAAAAATCGAGAAGAAGAAACGTCGGCAGTGGAGGAAGGATGATGATGGGCTGACAGACATTAACCCTTCTCATCATCATTCGACAGGCGTTAAAAGGCTTCTTGCGTCCTTTTCCATTGAACCCGCAAAAGCGATAAAGTGAAATATGGAATCGTGGAATCGCCAGATATGGGTTTGTTTACGCTAAGTAAATATGGGATTTTCTTTGCTATGGACATGCGGCGTTGGGGTAAGTGGAAGTGAAATGCGGGAAAATTGAATGCCGTCGTTGGTGGCTTGACTGACGATTAGTTTTTAGTTTTTGAATCTGTCGTTGGGGACGGTAATTAGTTTTTTTTGAAATCTGCGCTTTGGGACGGCGGCAATTAGTTTTTTTTAAATGTTGTCGTTCAGGTTTACGGCTTTTGCCGAATTCATTTGCCGTCCTTCGTGAAACTGACATTACGCCTGCATTTTTGTTAATAGTTTGCTTGATGCTTAATTTAATCTTTTTCCCAAATTACGATTACTTAGGTACAAAACGCTAAGTGTCGAATCTTTATTAGGAATCTGGTAGTTAACGAAAAAAAAAAAAGCATTTAAAATGCATTTTTTAGGCTTGAAAAAGTTACTTTTTGAAGTTGGCTAAAGTTTTGGTTAAAAACATCTACAAAGTTAAATACATCTGAAGCAATCACATTCAATTTTACCACTTTCTCTTCGCCCAATTATTCGTGTATAAGCCCCCGTTCATTTATATCGAAACATGCATTATAAAATTGATTTAAAAAGATAAAATAAATATTTAATTAAAATTTAAAATAAATATAAGATTCAATTAAAAATAAAATGACTTTGCATATAAAATATTTTATTACATTATTTGTAAAACATATATAATATTTTAAATTAAATATTTCAAATAATTGACTTTTTGATTACAATAAATAATTGCTTTTAAAAATTTGTAACTTCTTATAAGAAAATAATGAAAAACTCATTTTTATTGTTATCAAAATATCTTGGATTATAAAAAGTGATAAAATCTTAGGTATGATTTAGCACATATCAGTGGATAAACTTCTCATAATTAAAGTTTATAAAGTTAAATGGTTTTCGGATTATTGGCATTATCTTGACAGTGTTTATGATAAGATAACCAAAAACTATCTGGGGTTATGGACGATTACGAAACGATTGTTGGCGTTTATGCACTGCATGGAGTTTCAAGTGATGAGGTGTTGGTGCACTAGATATCTTGTATTGACTTGTCAAATCCTGGCTCTGACTTTAATGCATTTCGATGGCAATCTGATTCAAAAAACATATAAATTGAGGGTCTTGCGGGAGCATTTTCTGGCAGTATATAGAAGGTTTTTCCAGTACTGAGAAACATAAGAGTGATAACTTTTTGCCTATAAATCTTTTGAATGATTCATCTTCTTTGACGAAGAAGAAGAAACAAACTGGGCGAAGGGCGAAATTACATACGAGTTTGAAAGAATAAAGCTCACAGGTCTGCGGGCTCACGGAGATAGAATCGGTAGAAGCGATATCGATACTCGTGATTGAGTTAGCGGTCGTTCCGTAGCTAAATGATTCTTCGTTGAGAATCAGGTATACGATGAAACATTATTTGTGGGCGCTTTAAGTTCAGTCGGCCTGCGTTTAATTTTATGCGCTCAACCGGCGCGATCGGTATTTCGGTGCAAAGAAGAAATCATTTGTGACAGCGGTCGTTATCACAGTGAACAAAAAATGACGGCTGCACTTGCATGCTTGCATACGGTATATCTGCGGACTCACTTTCGGCGAGTATGTCGGTGGAGAGACCCGCAATGCCGAGGTGTGTCGGCTTGATTACGCGAGTTAGTAGAAATTTACCTTTGAATATCTCGAGATCCCCAGCCTTGACATCTCAGTTGTTATGGAAAATTTAATCAACATGGCTTTCTGGAATGTTAAATGGTTGGACTATACTTGCAGGCGTGGAAAAAGCGTCGGCTGGCGTATCCGCGGAATGTATCTTGTGCATGTCCATAGGCCAGAACTATTGTGCTCGAAGTCGTCGCCTCCTACGACTTGTGGATATGGCGTCTTTTTTGGCATCTGAAGTGCAACGATGATATAAATGTGCTCGGCCTCAATGTTTGCTAACTTGCGAGAAGGATGTGGCCTTGACAAATTATCTGAATGGTGGCCAATTTCTGATATGGGATACTTATCTTCTGCCGAGACCGGTATATATCCGAATTGGCGACAATTGTTCGATCAATTTCGCATGCGAGGTTGGGCTCGCGGTTCTTTCTGAAAAGCGTAGAGGATTATCGAAAGGATGTAGAGCGAGAGCATTTGGGGTGCTTGAAGCTACGTTTTGCTATCATTCGAGGCAGAAGCTACCGATTACGGCATCATGAAGACTTGACTTTTTTTATCGCCCAGAAAGCGTGTATTATTTTACCTGACATGATAATCGAGGATCGTGGGTTGATAATGACAGGCTTGTTGCAATAACCCACGGCGATTCGACTATGACTCATTAGGAACCGATGACCAGGTTGAAAGTCTCACGAGGCGCGACCCCTTGAATAATAATTTATGGCTACCACTTGTGCCATTCGAGATTCGAACACCATTATGCCCCTCCGCCCGACATCATTTGCACATTTGTAGACTATTCCTGTGAATGACGTTGCTGAGGCAGTTTTTCTTTACAGCATTTGTAATATGTGTTTTTCTTTCTGTCGTATTATGTTATGTTTTTAATGAAATTTCAAATTAGTTGCATATTTTAATGTTTTCTTTAAGTTGACTCATTATATAATTTAGAATATTTCATTTTAAGTAAGTAGATAAAATTGAAATTACATTGAAAATAAGCGACTAATGCTTGTTTATACATTAAAGTTAGACTACTTTGCATTTTAAATTCTTTTGCCATGCTTAACATTCTTACGTAGTTGATAATAAGTGTTCTTGTTCAAGCATCATATGTGATATGTCTTTTTCTTGTAATGGCGTCATCGTGATCATCTTACCAACTATCTTGCTCCTTGTGCATCCATTTTCGAAAGCAGTTTAACAATGGGATTTGCACGTCTCCCTACATTGCTTCTTCTTGATAACGTGAGAACACTGTGTAAAAGTGCTGCATAACTTTCTCTGCTGGATATTTGCATGAGATACATATCACGAAATAAATTACCCAATCTGTTAGAACTTCATACTTACTTTTATCACCTTTCTTTAGGCTGCTTTTTAACCACAGGTGGTCTCTTGCGCGGAAATTTGCTTGTTGCGTTCTTCATATGGATCTTGTCCAGTCGAGATCAGGTGTTTCATGAGTTCCCTCATAAACAGGGGAGCGGGGCCTAGGGTTGCTCTGCGGTATAATCATCCACTTATCACAGTATTTAAGCACCTCCCGAAACGTGAATTATCAATCAGCGATTTCCTACTTGTCTAACTTTGAAACGTATTCGCTAGCTTGCACACGGCTACTTGAAAAAATAAAATTAGATATGAATAAAATTTTCATTAAAATAATTGTTGTAGAAAATTATAACAATGAATGTCACTTTGACACAGCGTGCGGTGATGTTAAGCTCACTTTTGTGGCTTTGTTACGATATGTGAGTATCATGTAATTTGTACAACAATGTCGGATTATCATAGATTTTGTATAGAACATAAAGTCCAGGTGGTGGGTCAAACTCCGGCGGTGGTCTCCAACTTAGCCATCACTCGATCCCAAAACTTTGACATCGGGCACTTGATACCGATCATAGGATCTTGGGTTATGGTCGACAAAGATATCTGTGATCTTGCGTCTTACAAATTTGAAAGATTTTCTATTTGGCCTGTATTGGAGGTGATGCACCATTTAAACTCTGAAATCAAACTTAAATTAAGTACTGGTAAACTAAGGTGGAAAATTAATAAAACAAATTATTTAAATAGTTAATGGAATATTAAATGAAATATATGTATGTTAATGGAAATACTATTAAAATAAATTTATGGTTTTTTTCATTTATTAATACTATTTTATTTATAATATTATAAATTGAAAATAATTAGAAGTGTATAAAAATATTTGTAGGCTAATAAAATAAAATTAATTCATATCCAAGTAAAACATTTATTTTAAATTTGTATTTTAAATTATTCACAAAAATCAAGAAATTTATGGTTTCATTTTATTAATACTATTTTATTTATAATATTATAAATTGAAAATAATTAGAAGTGTATAAAAATGTTTGTAGGCTAATAAAATAGAATTAATTCATATCCAAGTAAAACATTTTATTTTAAAAATTTGTATTTTAAATTATTCACAAAAATTCAGAAAGGGTATGGTTTTTCATTTTATTAATACTATTTTTATTTATAATATTATAAATTGAATATAATTAGAAGTGTATAAAAGTATTTGTAGGCTAATAAAATAAATTAATTCATATCAAGTAAAACATTTTATTTTTAAATTTGTATTTTAAAGTGGTAAAAATCAAATTTATGATTTTTCATTTTATTAATACTATTTTATTTATAATATTATAAATTGAAAATAATTAGAAGTGTATAAAAATATTAATGGCAATAAAATAAATTAATTCATATGAAGTAAAACATTTTATTTTAAATTTGTATTATAAATTATTCACAAAAAATCAGGAATTTATGGTTTTCTTTTATTAATACTATTTTATTTATAATGTATAATTAAATAATTAGAAGTGTATAAAAAATGTTGTAGGCTAATAAAATAAATTAATTCATGATAAAACATTTTTATTTTAAATTTGTATTTTAAATTATTCACAAAAAATCAGAAATTTATGGTTTTTTTCATTTATTAATACTATTTTATTTATAATATTATAAATTGAATATAATTAGAATTGTATAAAAATATTTGTAGGCTAATAAAATAAATTAATTCATATCAAGTAAAACCTTTTATTTAAATTTGTATTTTAAATTATTCACAAAAAATAATATATTTATGGTTTTTTTCATTTATTAATACTATTTTATTTATAATATTATAAATTGAAAATAATTAGAAATTGTATAAAAATAATGTGAGCTAATTTTTTTGCTTGGAAAAAATGGGTTTGGGTCAAAGCAGGCGTCGTTTTGTCATTTTTGAACAAAATGACGTCGTTTTGTACTTTGCCATTTTTGCAGTGCTTTATTACCAAAGCGGCGCGTCGTTTGGACCGACTCAAACCAGCCAACGGCGTCGTTTTGGGTTGGTAACATTTACGCATCAAAACGGCGTCGTTTTGCAGCAGTTTTGTTCAAAACGACGTTGTTTTGGCTTTTATTAAAAAAAAATAAAATTAAACGAAACGACGTCGTTTAGTATCTGGAAAGAAAGCGAAAGCGGCGTCGTTTGATGGCGAAATCTCCCAAATCGAACTACGTTACGGAGTTCCGGTTCGCGACAAAGCGTGAAGGAGGGATTGGGAGGGGATGGGGGAGGCAGAGGGGGCGGCCGGCGTCGTTTGCATCGAGAGAGCTCACTTTTAACGGTCGTGGTGGTGGCGGCCGGTGACGAGCCTTTTGGACCCTCTGACCAATCGTGGGTCACGTGACGGCGACGGCGGCCGGTGCTACTAACACCAAATGGGTGCATTTCACATTCTAGCTCTGATTTCTTCCGGTATTCGAACAAATAATTGCAGATATGGAAATCGTTTCCATTTTTTGGCTATTTATAGAATTTTTTGTTTCCATTGGGAGTTGAAAACCCTTCCGCGGGTAAATCGTTTTTGTCGATTTATGACTCTGTATTTTCCATGCCTTTTTTGAATATTTGGTTCAGTTTCTGTTGGTTCACGGGTTAGATTTTCTGCTTCCAACGGCTATATCGTTGAGGGTAGGATTGATATTTGGTTAGTTTGGCTGATGAACAGTTATCAGCCATTTTTGCCCAAATACGGCTGATCATTGTTCAATATCAAAATTATAGCTCCTGGTATTGCTCCACTGCTGGAGCACCTTTTTTTCACATTGGCATCCAAAAATGGCACACAACTCGGTTTGAACTGCTTTGCTTTGTGAATCTTTCTTAGGCTACTTTTTACTTGGCCACGTGTCAGTGGAATCCTTATCCTCAAAAACCTTGGAGAGTCATTTATTTGGTACCTTTCAATAAGCATGAATTGTTTTACGCAACTCGGATATGAAAAATAATAAAATTAAAAAAAAATTGAATAAAATAAATAAAACAAAATTATCAAATTTTCAATATTAATCAAATCTTTCAAAAATAATAATATAAGGTACTATTTATATGCATAAATAGAAAATCATAACGGATAAATCCCAAATATTATATGATACAGTTTGAAAGAATTTCCATGGGCAGCTCGTAGCTTGAGGAAGAGGCGTCTTCGTTGGAACACTCGAGGCCTTTGGCGCCGGCCCGGTATGAAGGCTGGCGGCCCAAAAGGCGCTTGTGGTGTCGAGAGGCCAACATTAGCAGGTGAACTAAATCCACCGATAAGGAAATAGAATAATCCTCAAATAGCAGTTATCTTGTAAATCGAATAAATCTCACTAGCAGGAAAATAGATAATTCACGATATAACGGCTCATCCTGCCGGATCAAAATAGGATCCACGATGAGAAGAAAGATAATTCTAAATAAGCTTGCTTTCAATATTCCTAATGGAGTTTGATACCGATAAAAGCGAGAAATATCCGTCCGATGGGAAAGAATCACTGTCAGCGAAGTAATGGGAAAACATATACTATAAATACCGAGACCACCCGTGGTGAAAGATGCGTAATAGCGTTCGCCTCTGGCGGTCTATCTTTCCTCTTAGAAAGCCGACTTAGAGCATCGCGGAGGCGACACGAGGCGAAGCCCCGCTGACCCTTTTTCTTTACGGTTTTAAGCGGAGAGTGCACATTGAGCTGACCCGATCGAACGCTGGGCCCGATCCGCGGCTTGACCAGTTCCGAGCGGCGACCCGACCACGCTTCCGAAGCCAGTCCGTTGAAAAAAGGCATCATCGATTGGCGCCGTGCAGCAGGAGCGGCGGTTCCTTGACAAATAAAGACTGATCTCTCAGTTACTGATGGTATCGACCGAGCCTTGGCGGGAGCAGCGGCCGATCCACGCGAGGATGCGGGACGCTTCGAGGGCGGCGTGGTGTGATGGGCCTCTGGCGCGTTAGAGGCGATCTGCGGCGACACGAGCGAGAGTGGAGCGCTGCCTCACCCAGCCAGCGATGGGAGAGTTAGGCAACTCACGGGCAGATGCAATGCCCGGGAGGCCACGATCAGCTGGGAAGGTCACTGCAGGCTTTCCTCTGTAGAGGGAAACCGCAATCCTCGACATTCCTCGGCGAAGCGAGACGAGAGTCAGTAGAACCCGGGGGGCAAGGACCGCAATTGGCCCCTGGAGAGGAGGGAAACGAAGCGACACTTGGAGGACATGTCGGGAACGAAGAACTACGTCACCCTCGGCCCGGAAGCGGGAGAGCAGTCGTAGGAGCGGAGGTTCGAGGCGCCAGGCGAGGAACTCAGCTGGGTAAAGGAAGTGGTGAGGGGATGAGGCTCCCCGATACTATGGACGCTTGTTGTAACGGGCGGAGTCACCATTCCACGTAGGGTGCTCCACTTCCCCGCTTTCCGAC
Organism: Tetrastigma voinierianum; assembly: GCA_016808115.1. Lineage (NCBI taxonomy): Eukaryota > Viridiplantae > Streptophyta > Magnoliopsida > Vitales > Vitaceae > Tetrastigma > Tetrastigma voinierianum. The sequence goes on from JAEQBH010009831.1 coordinate 26,167, forward strand.
CAAGTTCATAATGCCCGCGATTGGAAGCATTCGATAGTGCCCGGAGTCAGTCGATCATCTCGAAACACTTCTGAGAATCAAAATGGAGCTCGCATGGAGTATAGAGACCACATCGTCTGAGCTTTCGCTATCACATTAAAAGGCCCAACCTTGGCCTGGTTTAACAGGTTTCCGCCTTCATCAATCTTCTCATTCAGAGAGCTATCCATTGCGTTCCTCTCTCACTTCATTGGAGCCAGGACGTATAGAAAGCCAAGTTACCATCTATTGACCATGTGAGCTCGCGAGCTTGGTCACTATGTTCAAGGTTGATCGAGTCTCTAAAAGTAGATATACCTGATGAAAGTTTGCGATCACCGCATTCATTGCTGGATTAGGGGTGCAGTCGAAAGACTTGATGTTTTCCATCTCTAAAAATCCCCAAGCAAGCATGGCTGAAGTGCTCATGACGGAGAATACATTAATAGAAGAAGGCTCTCATATCGAAAGGAGCTCCTCCACACGCTAAAAGCGGGACGGACAGCGGCGAGAGCGGGCCCCAAAGACATAAGCGACCCGGGAGAGGTCTCGAAGAAAGATGGAGAAACGCGATCCCGAAAAACTTGTGAGGAAACCTCGAGGAATCGTGCGTACTTCAACTTCGAGAGGGCGGCAAGCGTTATTCACACCGATGGTTCACCCCTGCCGCATTTCGGTATCTCGAGGTCTGGCAGCAGTCGCGGCGAGCGATTCACGGTGGCGACTCAAATGAAGTCGAGACCGCCGCGAGACAACGCACCAGGTATTGCGAGTTCCATAGAGACTATGGACGCATACGAATGATGCATCCTGACTCGAAGGAAATAAATTACTTGGTGTGGGTATCTTGGCCTTCGCAATACGAAAATCGACCTCGAGAATCGGGCTGGAGCCAGAGGGCTCGGCTCAGTAGCCACCACCACCACCTCGACAGGCAACAACTCAGCACCAACAGCCTCTTGGGGAAATCCACGTGATATCGGGAGGATTTGTAGGAGGAGGGGAATCTAGCTCAACCTGGAAGGCCCACATGCAGCGGCATCGGTCGGCCCGGTGAGTGGAAGTACAAGCGGTGTCAAAGCGCCTCATTTGGGCATCCATAACATTCGACTGGTCTGGAGGGATGCCCGGCACCCCATGGCGACCCGCGGTAGTGACGGTTGGCCAGCCAAGCGATCCATCGGGTCTGAACTGACAGCCAGGAGTTCAATGCGACATCATCTTAGCCTCGGCCTTCAAGCGCAATAAGATGGGCATTGGAAGGGAGGCGGAACAAAATGGCATACTTTGCGAGGATTCTCGGAGAAAAAGTATTACCCTTGAACCAATCTGACTAGTGCTCACCTTGGGGAGTCCCAGTACCCCGACCCAGCGGCCGGCGAGATTCCTGCGTTGTAGATGCCCCATCTGCTTATATCTTTATTTGGCGGATCATCTCAATCTGATAAAGCCATTCCCCTCCCAGAAACACCCTGTGATGATCGAGTTTCCCTCAGTAGCGAATTGGGAATGGTTCGAGAGCGTTGATAAGTGGCGAGTGCTACTCGGCATCCGTGAAACGAGAAGAGCGGTCGATAACATATACTTGGGCGAGCTCGACATGCGCGGCGGGGTGCCGCACGACACGAGCCCTCGAAGACACGGAGCACAGTATCGTTGGATAGCGACCACGAACACCTCCTTTACGCCGGCTCCAAAGTGCGAGGACCTCAGCTCTCTCACCCCGTTTTACGAGATAGAAACAAAAGATGTCTTATGGAAACTGACCGAGACATGGGAGGGTTGACCCACGATAATCACACACATAGGGTGACGTCGGCCAGTCATGAACCAGTCATACAAAAGGAGCTTTGCGAAAATGGCAAATCAATGAGGAGGTGTGAAACTCCTCGGCGAGGCGTCGAGAAGGGTGGAATATCTAAATGGTTATGACGTCGTACTTGTCCAGCGAGCGGCAAGTGGGACTACGCATCGACTTCGCGATGTCAGCGAGCATGCGCAAAGGCGGTTTCCCTTTATCGTGTCGATCTCATCGTGGATGCCAACTGCCGACCATGAACTTCCGGTTTATAGATGCTTTCTCATTCTGAAACCGGATCGGCATGGACGAGGGCGACAAAGAAAAGACCTCGTTCGTCGCGGTAGCGAGAGGGAACTATTGTTATCGTGTGATGCCATTTGGGCTCAAAAACGCAGGAGCTACCTATCAAGGCTGGTGAATAGGATGTTCGAGAGCGAGATAGGAACAAATGGAGGTGTACTGGAGCTGGCCATCTTGGTAAATCCCTCTTGCCCGAGCTCCGCCTCAACACACCGTACGTTCGGCGTTCCGGATCCGAGAGGGGTACAACATGAGAGATTTGAGATCGACCCGAGTGCGCCTTCGAATTATCGGCCGAAGAATTCCTAGGTTTCATGGTCGACAAGCCCAGGGTGGGGCAAATCCAGTTTAGAAATAAAGGTTGTCTTTCGACATGCCATCGCCCTCAGGCATAAAGGAGGTCTAGTGTCGGCGGGGGAAGGATTGCGATTTAAAGCGGGTCGTATCAGGCGGTGATGAGTGTTAGCACTTTCTTTTCGAGTTTTAAAGAGGCCTTTCGATGGGATCTGAAGTCACGAAGAAGCATTCTCGGCATTGAAAACATATTTGAGCTCCCAAATGCAGTAGCCACGGATTGAGGGGGCTCCCTCACTACATGCTTAAATTGTTTTAGGACTTCTCGACCAGTGATGTCGTCGTCGAGGGGACAAAGGCAGAAATTGACACCAGTTTACTATTGCAGTCGAGCTTTGAGAGGAGCGGAGGAGAGATATCCAAGGATGGAAAAACTAATCTTGGCATTAGTAACCGCAGCTCGGAAGCTCCACCCTTACTTTCAGGCTCATACCATAGAAGTTCCAACATAATATCCGATGAAGCAAGTATTACATAAGCCAGAGACCTCAGGAAGGGCGTGAAGTGGGCCAATAGAGCTAAGTGAGTTCGACATCGGATATAAGCCCAAGAAAACTACAATAAAAGGCGGGGTCTTGGAGACTTCGTCATGGAATTCATCTCGGCGGGCATCAGAAGCGGCTGTGGTGACCTCCCCATCTGGAACTCTGCGTAGATGGGACCCTGTGCCTGAGCGGGTAATCCGACCTCCTAGAGGGTATAGATATTGAGTACGCGCTCATATTCAAATTCCAAGCCTCCAACAACGAGGCCGAATATGAGGCCTTCATAGTAGGCCTCAACCTCGTCTATTCACTGAAATTGAACAACTAGAGGTTCTGTGCGACTCCAGTTGGTAGTAAAATAGGATAGAAGATACTTTATGAAATTTAAAAGTGAAAGAATGATCCTATACCTCAAAGGGTACGGGTTTAATGGAAGGGGATTCGTGCGGTCTGGGTCGGGATATATCCACGACGAGAGAACTCGGCGGAGTGCCTTGGCAAAACCGTGACTTCCACGGGAAAGCCTCGGTCGACGCACATCCCGGGCTCACCTTCTGAGTCTTGCAGATCTACAGCTATGGAAGTGCCGTCGGGTCCGAGCAGGGTTGGATGGACCCCATTTGGGATTACATAAGCGGGCGTCTACAGGCGACCCAAAGAAGCAGCTCGAAATTCAGGGCGAAGTCGGCCGGATTCACTTAATCATGGGAAGCCTTTCTGAGCGAGGTTTCTTCACACCGTCCTTAAGTGCATCGCGGGGAAAAGACCTTGAAGCTATGTGTAAAGGGAGTACATGAAGGTGTATGAAATCATATCGGGTATGGCGTGCGGGGAGGTCTTAGGGCGGGGGATACTGCACATTTGATGCTCGAGACCGACCGACTTAGTCGAGGAGATGTAAGAACCGGGAGCATGCGAGATCTGCGCCATCGAGCCCTTGACATCAATCACGAGCCTGGCCTTTCAGCGGTGGGGTTTGGACATTGCGGGACCTCACGCCTTTGGGAAGGGGCCAATACGATTCATTATCGTTGCGATGATGAATTACTTCACCAAGTGGGGGTGAGGCCCAGAACCTTTAGCCCGCAAATCACGAACAAAAGATACGGATTTTGTGTTGGCGAGCCATATATCACGAGGTTTGGTATCCAAGAGCCACGGTATCAGACAGTAGGCTTGATTTAACAACGCGAGAGTTGAGATTTTGTCGCAGAGCTGGGTGGGTGTGCTCGTCCCCGGCACATCTCTTGGAGTCTAATGGTCAGGCGGAAGTCACCATTAGAGCACTAAAATCGCATTGAAGACCAATTGGAAGATCTCAAAGGCAAGAGTGGGTGGAGTGCCTCCCAGAGTGTTATGGGCTCTGGGGACTACGCGCAAGTCGACAGCTTGGGGAAACCCCATTACGCACTGGCCTTTGTGCGAGCGGTAGCCTATGGGTTGGGTTAAGTCCCCCCCGGGATCGAGTTGGCAGCGGTGGGAACGATGACGAGGCTCTTCGCTAAATTTGGACCTCTTAGATGAAAGCGTGAGCGGGTCCTAAGGTGAACGAAGATTACCAAGGAGAAGACGGCGGGTATTGCAAATCAAGGTCAAACCCTAGGAGCTATGCCAGGTGACCCTAGTCTTGAAGAAGCTACCGACGGGAAGAGAATCCAGCATGGAAAACTAGGCCCATTTGGAGGGCCCTTACATCATATCAGTGTCATCGGTCGGGCAATTACGACTCCAGAACGAAAGGAGGGAAAAAATCTACATCATGCTTGGAATCTGCGAGAACACCTTAAAGCGTTTTTATCGGTAGACCTCGGTTTGTAATCTTAAATGAAGCATTATCCAATTTTTCGGATAATGATTTGAGCGTTCTTGAGTTTATTTTATTGGAAGCGTCTCAAATAGCTCGGACATAGAATGATAAGAAAATTACGAACAACGAGAATGAAAAGGTTCATGATCAAAAGAGGAAAAGAGAATCTCTCTTTATTCAATCAAAAATTACATTCAATTACAATCAATAGGATATCCCGGTACACTTCGAAAAGTAAGCGGTACAAGCGGTTCCCTAAAAAAAATTGCTTAAGAAGGAAAGAAAAAAGGGAGAATGAGATGTGGAAGAAAAGAAGAAAGGAAGGAAAGAGGAAAGGAAAACAAGATGAAAATAAAGAGAAGAAGAGCAGAGAGGTAGAAAAGAGGAGAAGAAGAACATAGAGGTAGAAAAGAGGAAGAGAAGAAAAGGGATGGAAAGAGTTTGTGCGAAGGAAGAAAAAAAGGGAGAAAGTGAGATGTGGAAGAAAGAAGAAGGAAGGAAGAAAGAATGAAGAAGAGAAGAAGAGAAGAAGGAAGAGTGAGAGAAGGAAGGCCGAAGGAAATAGAGCGGCACGAGAAATGTACCGCCCTATAGGACGCATTCCACAGCACGAGCTAGGGAATGAAAGCATAACTTTCCCATGGGGGAGACTAGGGAAAACCCACACAACTCCATAAGCGGAGGTCGACAAAGGCCGAGGCTAGAATCTTGGCGGATCCCGGCGAAGGCGATCAAACCTCGGCTTTAAGAACCACCGCAGTTTGAGTTACCACACACGGAAGGCGAGAATCTCAGTATGGGTTCCACCCAGCCTTGGGCCGCCTGCGTTTATAGAAAGGCCAAAACACTCGGAAATTCGCGCAATCGTTTCCAATTCTCCATGAATTAGCATTAAAGACACTCACATCTTTCCAAAAAAATAAAAAAAATAAAAAAAATCAGAAGTCGAACGACTGCACGCAACGGCTCAGTTTGACGAGTTATTTTCTGCGCGACCATGCGACCTAAAAGTCGAGTTCATTTCGAGGCTTTTCGGCCCACAAGGCCTCGGCGCGGGAGCCAGGCTTCCGGTTCCAGCCCGGTTCGACTACTTTGCAGGGCGCGCATCTGGAAGTCGAGTTCGACTCGGGCTTTTCAGCCCGCGGGCCTCGGTGCGGGCCAAGCGGCTCAGGTTTGACGAAGTTATTGCACACGAGGCCGTGCGACTGGGGTCGGTTCGGCAGGCTTTCGGCCCGCAAGGCCTCGGCGCCCGAGCCCGGCAGCTGATTTGATGAGTTCGACTACTGCGCACAGGCCGTGCGGCTAAGAGTTAGTTCGGCCGGCACCCAAGCCCGCGAGGCCTCGGCGCTCGGAGCCCGAGCGGCTCGGTTGTGAGTTCGACTACTCTGCACAGGCCATGCAGGTTAAGAGTCAGTTCAGCTCGGGCTTTTCCAGCCCTGGGCCTGGCGCCCGGAGCCCGGCGGCAGTTTGTGAGGTTCGGTTGCTGCACGGTCGTGCGGCCAGAGTCGGTTCGGCTCGGGGCTTTTTAGCCCACAAGATTTCCGGCTCGAGAAGCCCGAGCAACTCGGAGTTTGACGAGTTCGACTACTCTTGCCGCGAGGCCATGCAACCTAAAGTCGGTTCGGCTCGGGCTTTTAAGCCCCTGGGCCTCGGTGCCGGAGCCCGGCTGACTCGGTTTAGCCACGGGGGTTATTTTCTGGCAGGGCCGTGCGACCTAAGGAGTCGGCTACGGCAGGCTTTCGATGGCCTAGGAGGCCTCGGCGCCGGGCCCCGCGACCAGCTCGGTTTGACAAGTTCGACTACTACGCACGGGCCATCCGGCACAAGAGTCGATTCGACTCGGGCTTTTTAGCCCTGAGGCCTCGGCGGCGGGAGCGTAATTTCGAGTTCAAGCTGAGTTTGACACTACGCGGGCCATCTTGCCACAGAGGCCGGTTCAGCTCGGGCTTTTCGGCCCACAAGGCCTCGGCGCCGGAGCGCCGACGACTCCCGGTTGATGAGTTCGACTACTGCGCACACGGGCCATGCGGCCTAAAGAGTCGGTTCGGCTCGAGGCTTCGGCCATGAGCCTTAGCGCTCGGAGACCAATGGCTGGTTTGGCCCGAGTTCGACTACTCTACACGAGGCCATGCGACCCTAAGAGTCGGGTTCGGCTCGAGGCTTTTCGAAGCTGAGCCTCGGCCGGAGCCGTGATTTCAGGTTTGTGAGTTCATTGCTACGCACCGGGCCGCGTGAGGCTGGAAGTCATATCGGCTCAGTCTGACCCGGCTATAAGGCCTCGGCGCGGGAACTGGCGGCTCAATTTGATAGATCAGTGCTCGAATTCAAACCATCTGACCCTAGGAGGTACGCTCAACCCAAGCAGCTCAACTCTCGGGCTATGCGACGAAAAATTAAGGATTCAGGTTCATGCGGAACATCGCAAAATACATAAGTGGAGACAAAAGTGAAAAAAAAAAAAGAACATTTATTAAGGAAGAATTTTTATATGTCACAGGGTCTCGAGGCTTGACAAAATAAATAAAATAAAAATCCAGCGTCGGACAAGCGAAGGGTGCGCGGGAGGTCGAGGGCATCGAAGGAGCAGAGGGTGAAGAAGGGGAGTGGGCTTCAGCGGGGTGTCCGGTTCTCCAGAATAGTCAGCGGAGAGGGACCCCTTAGCCTCCTCGTCACTAGGGATGTCAAGATTGAAGTCCAGGTCTGGGTAGGCAATAGCAGCTTTCCTCTGAAAGGCAAGCCACCAAGAAGCCCATTGAGTACAGGCCTCATCCCTCAATCTTCCTATAACTTCATCCCTCGGCGACTAAGGTTACTTGTTGATGAAGATCCCAGCGCGATGCGACACTCCTCGGTCGGTGTTCGTCGAGTTTGCGACCTTGGAGGCCCTCGCGGTGACCCAGTCAGCGCGTCATCTTATTGCGCGAGTTCATCTTTGGCCAGCCGTAGCTCTTCCTTAGACTCATGACTTGCTGGGATGAAGTTCATCCTAACCATTTGAAGCTAAATGCTGGGCGAGGCCAGCGGCCAGATCCTTGGCCTCACAGCAAGAGTTATTTTATGCGGCCTGTGACTCATCCCCGAACCTCCGAGCTTGCCTTGACCACTCTCAATTGTTTCGAGACTCATCTTCTCTACCCTCAGCCAGAGCACGTCTTGGGCGTGGTATGCTTCAAATCAGTTTAAGCTTCCTTTGCCTCCCTCGGTCATACACTACACCCGATCTCGCGGGTTAAAGTCAAAGCTCAGGCTTGGCGGGGAGGCCACCCTCGCCTTGTAAAGCCGGATAGCTTTGGCACGACCTTCGTTTAGATTGGCTTTTTTGGCCAAACTCTTCAAATGAGTAGCCACACGCCACATCCCGAGGCGCAAGATCGACATCTAACACAGGGATCAACACTGAAATTTGGTCGAGCTCCCGGACAATACATGGGAACTACAGGAGCTGACCACGGAGGATAGAGCAGCTTCCCTCGACAGGGCAACGAGCGACACTCTTGAATCATAATCTTTAAGGATGGAAGAAACCGGCGCCGCCCTTAAGCTCGGCGTTAAGGAAGCGGAGTCGCCATCCTCGCCCGTTTCGGAACCCCTCCTCTTCAACTCTTGACCTCAGGGAGGTGGCTTAACTGCCTTGAAGTGATTCAGCTGTGATGGCGCCATTATTAGCGGCTGCTCGACAGCCCCCCCAGAAGAGCCTTTTACCTTTGCCGCGGACCCAGGATGGGATTGCGAGCTCGAAGCTTTAAGGTCCACAGCCGGAGGCGACAACATCTGCCCCGATGCTCGAACGTGGGTAGAAGGGGAAGATGAAGACGCCCCCAATTTCGGAACCTTGCCCAGACCGGTCGGTCTTTCTGAGTGATCCAGGGTTTTCCGTTCACATAGGGACTTAAAGACGGCGTCTCCACCCGAGCCGAGCTCTCCTTTAGTGGGCTTGGCGTGAGCCCGATGGAGAAGGCGTTCATAGTGGAAGGGTGAAAGGCCTCCAAAGCGTGAAGCCGGGCTGACCTCGAGCTCGAAGGGCCAGGAATATCTGGCTTGATCAGCTCCGCGTAGGGACGCGGGGACACTCATTGACACGTAGCGTATGACGTCATCTTCGGAAATTTGAGATCGGCGAAGCACACGAGGCACGTGAACAATGCAAAATTAGAGATATCCAATGACCTCATAAAGACTAGCAGAAGCAGCGACCTCCACGTGATGCTCGAGGGTGGTCAAGCAGCGAACGCCCGAGGGTGTCGTCATGTGGCGGGTCATACTCGAGTGATGGTGACAAAGTAACGTTCTTCAAAGCTATGAGAGGAGGAAGATCGAAATCACGGAAGGAGCGCTAAATGCGCTGGAAAAATAGAGGAAACCCTCGCGGTTTCCTTTGCGTTAAAAAAGATAAAAGGGCAAAGCTATACTTAGGAACCTGGCTTCCATTGTCCACTAAGAAAACCAATAGACCAGCGAAATACCCGAAGCCATTTGGCGAAAGTTGAGAAGGACCAGACGTTAGTCTTGTAAAACCCCTTTTATGAAGGGATGCAGGAGGAAGCGAAGACCATTATCGAAAGCTACTTCAAAGAAGCATACCATCTTAGCTACGGAAACCACATAGGAGGTCAAAACATCAGGGGACCAGACTCGGACGCCAAAAGGAGGTTGGTAACGCCTAGCGAAAGTGGCCTGATCTGAGGGACAACCTTCTTTAGGCCTCGTAGTGAGCGTGCGAGCAGCGGATTTAGGTATTGACCCCCCCGGGATGCCAATCGTCCCTCTCCCTTACCCTTGTTCAAGGAAAGGGAGCCCTGGAGCATCTCGAGTTGACCCCGTTCGAGCGGTCGGAGGGCGCCTTGGATTCGCGGTCGGCACAACGGTGAAAGTCACCTCGATATACGAGAGAAGAAGAAGCGCCGGACCCATGGTGATAGCGGATAAAGGCGGCTTTGTCGACAACCACTAACGCCTCGCGTATCGCTCGAGACGGACACGAGAAAGACACCGATTGGTCCCAAGAACAACACGGAAGAAGCTATCTTAGGAAAGACGCCATAAAAGGACTTTGCACAAAAGGTTTAGATGGAAATTAAGGAAGAGGGAAATCCGAACTCGTTAAAAGCGAAGAAAAAAGGGTTTGAATCGAGGCGAGACAAGGCGGAGGATGTTTTGAAAGAAGAAGCTGAAAGAAGTGGGAGAATGAGGCGCAAAAGCCGAGAAGAGTCATCATTATCGTAGGCGTGTAATGACCAATCCTTAATAACCTAGCCCGACCGGACACGTGGAAATTGCATCCTATCACGAGAAGCGTTAAATGCGCCCGCGCTGCAGGTACCACCGCAGTGGGGGGCAAGGCGATAGGGTTTGAAAATGGGCTCATAGGGCCACTCATGAAGCCGGAAGAGCACGCCCGTTCTGGAACACTCGGGCCTTTGGCCTTGACCCGATGTGAGGCCCAGTCTGCGACCAAGGCCGCTTGTGGAAGTGTCGAGAAGGCCCACATTCTGCAAATCGAACTAAATCCCACCGATAAAGGAAATAGAATAATCCTCAATAACAGATTATCTTGCAAATCCAAATAAATCTCACCAGCAAGGAAAATAAGATCATTCATGATATAACAGCTCATCCTGCGGTCATGGATCCCACCCGATGAGGAAAGATAATTCTAAATAAAAATTTGCTTTTAATATTCTAATCGGGTTACGATGCGATAAAAGCAAGAAAAATATCCGTCCGATGGGTAAGTCTATTCACCATCAAAGCGAGAAGCATATACTATAAATACAATGCCCAGTCGGTGAAAGGTCTGTAACGCGTGCCTTACAGCGGTTTATCTTTTCTCTTAGAAAAACTAGCAGGCACGGAGCGGCCACGATGACCCCGTCGACCCTTTTTCTTTACGGTTTTAGGAGTGCCACATTCGGAAGCGGCGATCAGAGCCTTCGAGCCCGATCCACAGCAGCCAGTTTGGTCGGTATTACCCCAACATGCTCATTGATCCCGGTTGAAAAAAGGCATCATCATTATACTAGATAAATTCAAAAGTATTAACCGATAAATCTAAAAAAATACAATTAAATAAATAGCTAATAGTAATAAAATTCATCATTGAACTTAGACTTTCTATCTCGTTTAGGCCTAGATATGGGCCTACTCCATACCCCATCATTCCCTCGCATTGAAAAGAACTCTACTTCGAAGAGTGAGAAGAAAGGTAATAATCCAATAACGAAGAATCCAAATGACGAAGATCATCATCCTGTATCCAAGTAGCATTAGAATCAGGACGACCATACCATTTGACAAGGAAATGAAAAAACCCACAATCTCTATAAGTCATGAACTCATCATCGAGGATAGTATGAGGCACGTAAAATTGAATTTTACGAAAAAGGGCAAAATCGTAATTTCGGTAAAAATCCGAAATTTTTCTAGATCTCGTATGGCGAAACGGACTTCACCGTTGGAATCCTCTCGTGAAATCTGCTTCTGTATAGATTCGTTTGGTCAGAGGCGGTCGAGATTTGCCGCGTTTTCAGGCATCAGTATCGGGTGTTGTAAAACGACATTTGATGTGACAAAAGTCACATATAACATGTAATCATGTTACACAAGTTGCATGAGTAGAGAAATGATGGAAACGGACGACCAAGATAATGCCAAGTGTCAAAATAGTGGAATGAAGGGACATAGATGTCATTTTGGAAATTTTAAATGAGGAAAATGACAAAATAATGCATAGTATCATTCTCTTCAAATTGAAAAAGGGGCAAAAACGTGAGGGAGAAAAACGTGAGATGAAGTGGCTATGGCTGGTTCGTTTTTAGAGAGAGAGTAAGGGACTTCTCCCCAGATTTTGTCGCTGGTCGGCCCAGTTTGATTTCTTTGGAGCAAGAAGGAAAGTTGCTCTACGCAGCGAGGCCTACGCGTGGGCTTAGGTTTAAGGAGTTTCGACAAACTCCGTGAGGTAGGGGTTTTATCCTACTTGTTTTACTCTTGATTTAAGTGCTTTGTTGATGATTCGGTTGGTTTGAGGCCTTGAGCAGCGGATTTGATTGGTCCCTGAACTTGGGACCCGAAGTGTAATTTTGAAGCAATTGGGCCGATCCGTGGCCCATCCCGCGGATATTGGAGTGCCTAATGGTATAATTTATGCCATAAATTGTGCTTTGGTATGTATGAGGCCGGGAATGGCCATGGAATTCGGGTTCACAAAGTGGAACCAATGTTGGGTAGTGGTCGTGAACAGTAACCTGAGGGTTTTACCGTTCACGTGAATAGTATTCAAGAAATATTATGTGAGAAAATGTGTTTGGTTGAGTGATTCAAATTGAATTGCTCGTGTACGTTAATTAGCCACGCGAGCTAATTTTTGTGTAATGGATTGAGAAATTGTTTAAGAGAATGGCTTGAGTTGTATAGGAAATTGAATAGGTTAATACATGATTCTAATGTGTTAACACAATGGCATAATTATATAAAATATAATTGTGTTTGTAGGCCATGAGAGATGATATTGTGAATTGCTCAAGTGACCTGTGTTTGTAGGCCATTGGAGATGATATTGTGGTGCTCAGGCGAAATTTAATTTAGGGATTGGTTGATCAAAGTTGAATTACATGTGGTGTGATGCCTATTTGATATATTGGTATAAAATGATTGAAAAGGCATAATGCATTTTTCATATGCAGGTAACCTAGAGTGGAATGTGAGTGCATGACATGAATTTTCTAAAAGCGAACATGATTGCGAAAAGGAATTTCATAGGATGATTTTAGGAGGAATTGGGTTGGGAGACGGTCGACCGGATCATTTGGATGAGACCATGTTTGTTTTAGGGAAGTTCTCAACACAGTCGCCTCGGGAGGAGTGGTCATATTTATCGACATTCGGTAGTGTATTTTCCAAGAACAAACGAGTTTTGTTTTGAAATGATTATTTTCTCATACATGGCTTAGGCAAGTGTGAGGAAATTAGGGACTCGAGACATGGGGATGACATGTAGACATTCAAGTAGGATCACGCATTTACTTGAGTGTGTGTTTACATAGGAGAATTGCATATGCACTTATGTGGAGAGTAAACCATTTAGGGTAATTCCACTACTGGGCGATAGCTCACCCTATCGAGGGAATATTTTTTTAGGTACAGGGAGCGTTTGAGAAGACGGATCATTTTAGAGACCGATTTTGAAGAAAGTCGGGTTGTGGCTTTGATGTTTTGGATAATATGTATTAGAATTGTAGATTTTAATATGTATTTGTAAGAGTAATTAAGTAACTCTTGGACTATTGGAATTATAGTTGGATATATGTAATATATGAGTGGTGATGCGGGGGCCCAGTGACGTTTTACTCATTTAATTGTATGTGGACCACTGTGTGTGTATTGGCTGTTGGGGCCGGGTTTGTATTTGGGTGGGAACCGCGTACAAAGGGAGACTACTGCGATTTTCAATAGTAGTGTCGGGTTACGGAGCATCCCGCAGTATTCGGCGGGTTATTGGGTTGTCAACGGACACCACAGATTTGGGGCATTACAATAATATCCATCGTCTCCTTAGAATACTGTAACGAAGGCATAGTGGGTGCACATTTGCTAGCTTTACCTGCAGACACACTATAAGGCAAAGTAGAAGGCTTAAAAGTGCCTCGGTAAGGTAGCAAGTCCTCTACATTGAAAACATGGCTAATATCCATGTCATTAAGCAAATCGAGGCTCCTGCGTTAGATCCATTTCACGAATGATAGAATAAGGGGCCATGGCTCTTACATAAAGTTTTTTTGAAAACGTTTTTTGAATTCTTTTAGGACAAATGCGAACCATAACATAGTTACCAACATTAAATTCTTTAGATCTACGATGCACATCAACAGCCAGTTTATACTCCTCATTACTTAGAGAAATCTTTCGCTTAATCTCAGCATGTAAGTCATGGATGTGTTTTGCAAAGTTTTTTGCAGGTTCAGACACACGCATGTGAGGTGGTAAAAGAACAAGATCGATGTGTGTGTAGGGTGAGTAGCCATTAACAATTTGAAAAGGACTTTACAGGTTGAGCTGTTATGAAATTGTTATCATGAGCTTCAATTGTTGATAAAATTAAATCCCAAACACCCTTGTTTACCCATTGAAACACCTGAGTATATCACATAGTGTAGCGCCCCAAAGCAGGGAGTCCGTTGACTACAGATTAACCCAGCGGAATACAAGTGGATGTCGGGTTACGGCGCCGCCAGAAAATCGGGTGAAATGCTCCTTTGTGCAGGGAGCTCTGCAAATCACAACTGCGCTAAAACTGTCCCAAGCGTTGATACCAACAGTCTATGATTAAAGCGACCACTTGGGCTCATAAACCAATACTAATAACGATGTATATATATTTCCAAACTATCCCGACCATAGTTAAAGGAGTAAAAGTTTGCTCTTATACAACTTTATATATTAAAAAATTATGAGGAATTCTAATACATGTCGTAAACCAAAACCCGCAAACCGACTTTCTTAAACCTCGAGTCTACCAGGCAGGCATCTCCCCTCTTACGCTCACAGCCTGTAAAATAGTATCCTTGACGGGGTGGTATCTTTCGATGGTGGAATCACCCTAAGTGGGCTCTCTCCACCTAAGTGCGGTCTGATGCTCAAAATAAACACACATCAATAATGCATGATCTATGAATGTCTAAGCCAGTCATCTCGTGCAGGAGTCTTATGAAACTCCCTCTTTTCCCTTCTAAGCCTCGTATGAGAATTATTATGTTTATTTGTTTATGGACAACCCTCGGAATGTGTATATATCGATTGGTCGTCTTCGGCGATTGATATTGTTATGGACTACCCTCAGATGTATATCGATTGGGCAGTCTGGAGCGGACTACCCTCCGATCATTTTAGTTTTAGGCAATACTCCAGAAACCATTTTCTCTAGACTCATCTCATGCACTCACTCTGAGTGCAGGGTGTCAGTCTGTATAGATGCGTAAATCTTGGAATTAGTTTCGTCATAACACATGCAAATATATAAACATGTATATATTCACATAGAAATTAAATCACCTGATCATGTTATGTAATTTTCTCATTTCATCACATCAAAATTAGCTCACGTGGGCTATTGATCAAGCCTTGGCAATTCAACTTGAATTACTTCGACCAAACATATTAATTGAAAAAAATTAATTTGAGAACCATTTGGGGAATAGTGAAGCCCTCGGTTACTATTCCCGAAAAATCCTCATCATCGAGTTCACTTAGTGAACCCGGGTTTCATGGCTTGCATTCACAGGCCACTATACATACCAAAGCACCATTTCAATCCATAAATCAACACACAATTAACCCCGAAGCAGTCCTACCCACGGATTGTGCAAGCGGGCCTCAAAAAAATTACAACAATTCGGTCCCAAGTTTTGGGACACGATCAGCCGGCGTTCAGGCCTCGATCAACGAAGCATTGAAAAACACTTAAATAAAGTGTAAAACCCAGTAAGGAGAAACCCCACACCTCACGGGTTGTCTAAACTCCTTAAATCCTGTACCCACGCGTAGGTCTCTCCCGCGTAGAAACTGACTTTCCTTCTCGTCAGAAGGCTAAACAATTAGTTGCCCGATATTCTAGAGAGAAGGAACACCTTCTCTCTCTAAACTCAAAAACCCCATAGCCATTGCATCTCTTTTTTTTTGTTTCCCACGTTTTTCCCTTTTGATATTTGAAGAAGACAAACATATTTAGTGTTTCGTCTTATTCTCATTAATAAATTTCAAAATGACCATTTGTCCTTATTTTCAGTTTTGACATTTAGCCATTCCTCTCGTGTCCAGTTTAAATCATTTCTCTACTCATACCACTTATGAAACATGAGTACTTGTTATATGTGACTTTTGTCGCATCGAAAATCGTTTTACGGCACCCGAAATGCGATGCCTCGAAAAACGTATCAACTCTGACTGTCTCGGAATTCTACGAAATTTTACGTGCTAGCTAGATTTCGTCAGACGATTGAGTGAATCCGTTTCGATCATCAAGATCGAGAATAAATTTAGTTTTTACCGAAATTACAATTTTGTAACCAAAATTACGATTTTGCCCTTTTTCCAGAAATTGGAATTTCTCGGGTCTTACACATAGACTACGATTAACAACCTCAGTTTGCCCATTAGTCTAAGGATGAAAAGAAGATGAAAATTTTAAGTAGTACTTAAACAATTTGTTTTCCAAAATAGCTAACAAATTTCACATCCACTATCGGATCTGATGATGGAAGGCAAGCGTGCCCAGTTAACAACTTCTCTAAAAATAATTTACTTGACATGTGACGTACGTTGGTTTGTTACATGGAATAAAATGTGTCATCTTAGAAACCTGTCAATAATAACCAAAATAGAATCATGTCCTCTAAGCCAAAGTCTAGGCAATCCGAGAACAAAGTTGATACTAACATCTTTCCAAGGTTCATGAGGGTGAGGTAAGGAGTATATATGTAAGACCACAGAAAATTGTAATTTTTCGAAAAATGATAAAATGGAAATTTCGGTGAAAATCTGGAATTTTTCTAGATCTCCTGATGACAAAGCGGACTTAGTTGGAATGCGTATCGCCCAAATCTAGCTACCACGTCATTTAGGTGAGTCTGAGGCAGTCGAGAATTTGAGTTTTTTGAGACACTGCCGGGAGTGGTGCGGGACACTTGGAACATTGTGAGTGGCTCAAGAGGTGCCACGTGTCATGTTTAGAATGAGTCAACACATGAGATCAAATGGGACCCATGAGAGACACATGGCAACATGTGAATGGGTGGAAATCTATGGTAGATGGATAAGAGGATAAGGGAATCGAGTCGACGATGGGAAGTTGACAGAGTGGTATGAGACGAGTTCTCTTGACACATGCTTTGACCAACCAGTTTAGGAGAAAGGAGAGCAAACCGAGAAAGGAGGGAGAAAAGAGAATAGCTTTTAGAGAGAGAAGCTCTCACTTCTCTCTAGATTTCCCGGCGATCGGTCTGTTGAATCTCGGTGAGACAAGAGGCAAAGTTGATCCCCATTGCAAGAGCTACGCATGAGTACCGGTTTTGTAGAGTTTCAACAACTTCGAGATGTAGGGGTTTTCTCCTACTTGATTTATTCTTTGGTTAAGAGCCATTTTAATGGTTAGGGATGTTCGGGGGCCGAAATGGCCGTTCATTCGGTTCCAAAAATTTGGACTGAGTGGCGAAATCCCTAGAGTGGTTTTGGATAGTCCTAAGGTGACGTGGGCGTATGAGTTAGCGTATTTGATATCTTGTGCTGTGTTTGACATGTTGTGTTGTTGGCGTGATGCCTTGGGCAGTTCCAAGATGGACCGTCGGTTGTTTATTAGCCCATGTGAGCTAATTTTGAGTGTTATTGCTATGAATGAATAACATGTTGCTTTGTGTGAATTTTGTTAATATATGCATGTTTGATATATTAACATGAATTATTGTGAAATGACATATTGCATTTCATATGCATCGGGGTAACCTAGAACAGTAGGTATGGGTGCATGACATGAAAAACATGGTTGTCAAATGAATTTGATGAGAATATTTTCCGAAGAATTGCCTTGGAGAGTTGTCCAACAGTTCATCTTGGAGGAGGACCCATGACTGTTTTGGAAAGTTATTCAGCAATTCACCTCGGAGGGTTGTCTAATAGAATTTTATCGAAAATTGGTATTATGTTTTCAAGAACAAAAGTCTTTTGCTTTGAAAACAGTATTTTCTCACACTTGGCATAGGCATGCGTGAGGCAGTCAGTAAGGGCTCAAGATGTGGGAAAGGGTGAGTCACATTCTCATCCATAACATGTAGACATTTGAGTAGGGACATATATGTTTTACTTGAATGTTTGGTGTGCCATTGCATGAGCACTTAGGTGGGGAGTAAACCATGTAGGAAAATATCACTACTGGGCATTGCTCACCCCGTCGTGTATAGGGAGTATAGGGAGTATTCAAACAGACGACGCTCACTAGAGGCTGCTTTTGAGAAGAAAGCCGACATGTGGCTTTGTTTATATATTTTTGTAAAACATGTGTGAAACATTTTGATTTATACATGTTTGTATAAGAGTGTAACTAACTCTTGAAACTATTGTAATATAGTTGATTATATTTTGTGAGTATGGATGTATGGGCTCGACGTGACCATTTTTTACTCATGTTTGAGTCTCGGGTAGCGAGACACTCATTTTGTGGCATTGAGACACTCAATGACTACATGTATTTACGTGGGTTGGCCCGGTGGTGTGAGACCCGTGGTCGGGTCACAGTACATAAGCCAGTGTTTTGTTTCTTAACCTTAGCTTCCTCTGACATGTTACGCATTGTGCAGCTATCCTAGCAAAATCCCTTTTCAGAGAAGGCTAATAAAACCTATCTTTAACCAATGCAATAGTTTTATCCCTCCAAAAATGTCTAGCTAAACCACTTGCATGCATCTCCGAAATTAATAAATCCCTAAATGATGTCCAAGGTATGCACAATTTAGTCACTTTAAACAAATAACCATTTTCAACAAGGAAGTCCAAATACTCTTGACGGTTAACATTACTAACCTCATTTTAAATAATACCAAAGTCAGGACATGCAAAATACTCATTTTTCAATCTATCAAACCCAATGACATGAGCACTCATACGATGAAGTGTAATAGTTAATTGACTAAGTGCATCAACAGCTTTGTTTTCAATACTAGAACGATGATTAATCACAAATGAATATGCATTCAAAGAAATTGACCCACTTAGCATGTTGAGCGTAAATTTCTTTTGTGAGTTTAAATATCTTAAAGAGCAGTGGTTAGAAAGCATGGAAGTCGATGGCAGCAAAATAAAACCTTAACGAAGACTTTGCACTATAGTATAAAACTCTTTATCATATGTAGAATATCGTCTTTTAGCATCATTGAGTTTTTCTAAGAAATTTATAGGGGTGACCTTCTTAACTGAGGGCACACAATACACACACGATGCATCATAAGCAACCTCAAAAACTTTAGTAAAATCAGGATATCTCAAAACTGGTGCCTCAGTCATTCTGACCTTGATTTCTCTAAATGCCTGGCTAGCAGCATTAAACCATTGAAACTCCTTATTTTTTAAACATTCAGTGATAGGAGCCATAATAGTGCTAAATCCCCTTATAATTCTCCTATAAAACGAAGCTAAACCATGAAAACTACGAGTCTCGGTGATAGATTGTGGTTCAAGCCACTCCCTAATAACTCTAACCTTTTCAGGATCAGCTCAAATGTCATGTTCAGACACAATAAAGCATAAGAAAAGCACATGTGGTTACATAAAAGAACACTTCTTAAGGTTAACATAAAGCTTGGCCTCGCAGTGAAAAACACATCTTAGGTGTGCTAAATGCTCTTCTTTGGATTGACTATAAGATTAATATGTCATCAAGTAGACCAGGAAATTTACCAATAGGAGAATTTGCCGGGACATGAGTGCGTAACTCTCCTTGAAAGTACTAGAGCATTAGACAAAGCCAAAGGCATGACTAACCACTCAAAAACCATCTTGTGTTTTAAATGCAATTTCCACTTATCTCTGGCCTAATTTGATGATAACCACTACGCAAATCTATCTTAGAGAACTGACTAGAACAACTAATAGGTCAAACTATCCTGCTTGAGGCGAGGGATGGGAAATCTATATTTGATTGTGATCTTATTGATGGCTCTACTATCCACACACATTCTCCAAGATCCATCTTTCTTAGGTGTCAACAAAGGTGGCACTACACAAAGACTAAGGTTATGCCTAACAAATCCTCTTTCTAAAAGTCCTTCTACTTGCCTATTTAGCTCCTCTCTCTCTTTAGGATTCATCCTATAAAGTGGAAGGTTAGGCAGTTGAGAACTTGGAACTAAATCTATAGCATGTTGGATGTCTCTTAAAGGTGGTAGTTCAACTAGGCAACTAAGCCGGGCACCATATCCAGCAAAATCATCCGCAAATTCTCTTCACTTCCAAAGGAACATCGACAATCGAAGAATCAGAGGGAACTTCTTTTGCCACTAATGCTAGGCACATACCAGTCTCAAATCTCTCTCTCCCAAACTTCTTAGATTTTAAAATATGCAAATTCCTTTAAGGAAATTTAGAGATGTCACGTTTACCATTGCAATCTTTAGGCTTAGTAGGTCTGAAAATAATGTTCTTACCCTTGTACTTAAAGGAATAAATGTTATCTTTACCAAAATTGGTAACATTGAATCATAAAGCCAAGGAGACCTAAAGAACATAGAGCGACATCCATGGGTAGCACCTCACAATAGATTTCATCCTTATAATCGCCCATTTGAATAGAGACTGGACACCTTTGAGTGACATGCAAAGTATGGTCATTCATGACTACTCACAAAGGATTTGGATGTGATTCCTCTTTGGGGTTTAATAATTCTTGACATCATAGAAACCACATTCATTGAACTACCCCCATCAATCTGTTAACTTACATTTCTTATTTCCCTACGCTATGATTGTGTGAAGAAGAATACTGAATGCGCTTCAGTGATCATTATCTACGGGTTGTAGATAACCTGCATTCGCACCACACAACACACGCATCTTCATCACAATCTTCATGAAGATCATCTTCATCACCAGAATAATCTAAAGGATCAATAATTTGGTCTCCCTCATTCTCCAAACTACTCTATTCAACATCTAATGCTAATGCACGTTGGGGACAACAAGACGCAATGTGACCCTTATGATGAAACTTATGACAGACAATCGATTAATTACTAGCCTTAGACTCGATAAAACCCGGCAGGAAGAGAGTTACCTGAGCCTAGACTCTTTTTCTCCCTAATAATATTGTGGGCATAGTAATGCAAGTCATATAACATGGATTGTGACGGAGGCCCGACTGTGTGTGCAAAAGAGGAGATGCATTGAACTTCGACTTCTAAAGGCTTTTGGTATCATCCTACATAGTGTGTGGAGCATGCAATCTAGCCATCCTTTGAGATGTCGAACTTGAGACCATTAACAAAGCGGTGCGAGACAAAAAATTGGTCTCGGCATGGAACTCACACATCTAAGTCTAACTTCCACTCAAATTTGCCAGAATATTCACTTCACTAAGAGTCATTTGTTTTTAGATTAATCTGGTGGAAACAATTGACTCTTATATGATGGAGGAATGTACTTTTCTTAGCGACTTTACTTTCATAACAACCCATTGGGTGATCGTTGGTTCACTAGCGAAGCATGTCTTGCAACACGATGCTGCGATACATCTTAGTAGATTGGTTAATTTCATTTACGCCAAACCGAGCACATTGCTATCAATCATATCATACCAATCAAATATTTCTCAATAGTAACTAACCAATCAAAAGCATTAGGATCCATTCTATAATCAAATTCGGGAGCACTTGTAACGCCAAAATACCCGAAATTTTTATAATAATTTTTATTATATATTAAGTATACAGGCCCAAACTTGGTTTCTTGGAAAATTGACAAATTGTTAAATTGTGAAAATTGAAATGAAAATGTGAGCATATGATTAAATATTATATACTAAAATGAGAAATTGAATGAACCCGAAAATAAACCCAAGTAAAGAAGGGCAAATTTGGAATTTTGTAAAATGAGGACCTAAGTGTCAATTGAGGAAATGTTTATGTGTTTAAGTGCAAATAGAAGTGATATATGTGCTCTAAGGTAAATTGAGGCAACTTAAATCCAAAAATGGGTTTTTGATGTGTCAAACATGACCTTAGGAGAAATGAGTGATATTAGACCATATTGGTCTTAGAATGCTCATTTGAGCAAGCGTGTGGGAGAGGCTTGAGAGGAAAAGGCTAGGGTTTTGTGTGTGAAGATCAAAGAGATTTGTGTGGGGCTTGCTCTTTGGTGCAGATCTTTAGCCAAGGAGGGAAGGAAGAAGAAAGCTATGACCCCAGTGCATAGGGATTTGAGAGGTAAGAACCAAGCCACAGATTTCTCCTAAATGATGCTGGGTTAGAAAAACCCTAATCAATCCATGGGTTTTGCTCATGGTTGGTTTAGGATGACTTTAGAATGTTATTGAGAGTGATTCCCATGATTTGTTTTGAAAATTTGAGTGATTTTTGGATGAAATCGCAAAAATGAGCAAACTGGAAAATCTGGGCATTGGGCTCCTATGCCGCAACGTGGGATGCCCTCGTAGAGGCCGAGGTGTAGTGGCACCCTCGTGCGTTACGGCGTAGCTTTGCTTATCTTAGTAGCGGAGGCGCTCGCCGTGGCGTAGACACTATTCACAATGAACATATTTCGAAATTTTGTTTCCGAACACCTCGTATTCGTACACCGATAGTGTAAAGATCCTAATAAATGTTTAATGGGGGTTCAAATAAGGATAAAACTAAATGAAAAAAATGTATCGTACCTCGCCGCCTCGTGGCCAAGGTCGATCTTTAGGCGGACTTAGTGTCTTAACCCCGAGACTAGATTAACGAAGATTAATTGTAATTCACTAAAAATGTATAATAATTGTTTATCCACTAAAAGTGGCATAATTGTTATTGACTAGGGATGGGTGAGGATCACCTAACCTAGGACCGAGATCGAAGTGAAGGAAACGAGAGCAAACAACTTCGGTTTGTTCATTGACCTCTATCCTTATTTCAAGTGTTTTGGTAGTTTATTAAATAAATTTGAAATGATTATATGGAATGAGTATATCTTTGCAATGATATTCTGAAAGTGCATATGGATTTGAAAATGTGATATTTAGAAATGTTTGGCGATTAATTGCATGTAGTGATTATTGAGATTGTAAAATGAATTGGTCAATTCTTGACATCTTGAATTGAATCGATATACCGAACGACCAACATGGTGGGATTCACCAACTGAATTCATCATGAAGGCAACCCAAAATTGTCCAATGTCCCACTTGGCGGGATGCACTAATTGGCATCCGTCTTGATGACATATGGCATTTATAAGTGACCACGTAATAGGGGTGCGCTGTCGGCATCCCGTCATGACGCAGAGACCAAAATTATTAAATGTGTAATACATTGCCGAATGATAAAAGGGCGGGATTCACCGGGACGGAATCCGTCATGAATGTAGTTAGCCATAGGCAAAATGAAATAACAAAACTTGATGAGTGTAAATGAGATTTTTTAAACTAAATACATCCTTGGGAGTATATGTTTGAATCTCATGATTTGGAAGTTAGAAATAGAATTGAAAGCATGTGAAAATGCATATTTTGATATGATCAATGATTTGTAAAGTGAAAGCATGTGAAAATGAATACGCATTATAGTTTGATATAAAAGACATGGTTTTATGATAAATGCATATCATGTTAAACTGAAAATTGGAATGTAACTGTATAGAACCACTAAGCATGAAAATGCTTAGCGTGTATTTTTTATCTATGTGCAGGTTTCGAGTAAACATGAAAGAAGGCAAGATTAAGAAGCGCAAAGTCATAGAGAAAGTTGCAACGTATAAGTATATACCCCGCCATATGCATATCATTTCTTTTTGAACGTGTGACATTTTGTGAACAAAAGAGTTAAACTCTGAACCATTGTTTTGTATATCATTTTGTAAAGGCAAGATACGCCATTTTGTAACGAATTGTATAAGAGTAAATGTTTATGGGGTTACAATTTGAAAATGCTTCCGTGAAATTGAAAAACCCTAAAAGGAAATGACATAAATAAAATGTTTTGATAAGGTAAATAAAAACGGTCGGAGTAAACCGGGCTTCGGTTCGGATCCGCTAATCCGGTCGGACTGCAAAGGGGCACTACAACACTAACCTTGAATTTTTTTGTGATGACCCTTTGAGGTTGTCTAACCTATCTATCTTGATCTCTACCCCAATTACTAGTAACCCTAGGCTGGTATCGTTGAGGAGTGACATCTTCTCTCACTTAATTTGGTGGGTAATTTTGCCTTGGTGGTTGGTAATCTAATGGGAAGTTGACATTAGTAGGTTGAAACCGATCACCTAGGTTGAACTGAAGGTCTCCTGTTGCAAGTAACCTTGTGTGAGGTGTAGCAATTGAATTACTACCCAAGTTCATTTGACCTAGATTGTCATGCAAGCCATTTGTGAATTCAGAAGGACTTGAACCCCTAATGTGTGGTGAGCCAATGTGTGTTTTGACAGTTTCATCAACATAATCACCTATCTCATGTTTGCCCAGATGTTTTAAAAGCAAGTCCATTTTTTGATTTATTGCATGAGTTTGTTGTTCGAGGGCAGATTGACATTAAGTCAATTGACCACACATCGAATTTAAATTACTTACCGATGCTGTGACTGAATCAAATTAGGCTTTATTTGCATCATGATGACAGATAATCTAAACTAAACTATCATTTAGATCTTGAGATAAAGCTTGTAGTCTTAAGTCAAAATTATCAAGTCTCTTAGTTGGATTTTTTGTGTTAGGCGAAGAAGAAAAAGCAACAATATCACTTTTGGTGGCTGACATGCTGAGATAGAATATAAAATTTCACTGAGTAAGGAAATTTATAAACTATATGCTAAAGCAACAAACACAAATCTAAAAAAATGTAATGCGATTATGTATCACAGATTGCATGAGTCATGAAAGAATAACTAAAAAACAAAAGTATATTTCTTTTAATACTCTTTATGCTCTATCAAATAAACTGGAACCTAAAACAATCAAACAAAATATATTGAAATATCACGAATATTAATTGAGTTTTCAAAGTAAAAAGAAAATGTCTGCCGTTGAAGAGCGGCTGGGGCAGCCTCTGATTCATAGCGTGGTTGCAGGGAATCAAATAAAGTGTGCATTTCTTTGATGAGGACAAAGGAATATGCTTGGAGGAGGCCCAGGGTATGCCTCGAGATAGCGATTGATTCTGTTGTGTCTCGAGAGATGATCAAGCGTGGTTTCTTGGAAGTAATCTTACGTCTCAGACTTATCTCCCTTGATGGTAGATGAAATCTGTGATACCAATTTTATGGTAGAATCAATTTTATTATTCTTGAATGATGGGTATTCAAGATGTGTCTTTTTCCACCATGGTGGTCTTGGGTGTTATTTCGTTGATGGTACCGAACTTTATCAAAGGATTTGTTTCTAGTCGGAAAAGAAGTGTCGGAGGGCTTTTGCACATTCCCAAGATGCAGGGCTGTATTCTTTGATTGAGTGTGTTGAAGAAGCCCACAAGACTTTGCAGCTGAACTTTGTGGTTCTGGGTTTGATGTCTCTCGGAGTTGAGTTCTTTGACTGTGGGGTTGGTGGCGTGAAGTGCCTCTGAGGCAATGCCAATTTTCTGTTGGCCTTATGCTTGGCTCTGACGGTGTTTGTTAGCAAGTTGGCAGCGTCGTGAATCACGGATCGAAACAAACAGATAAATCTGAAAAAGAAGCTCTAATCTCGGATTAAGGACTTGAAACGAACATAAATAACTTGATCTTGGATCAAAGTTAGGCTATAATACCAAATTGATGTAGCTCGGCTACGAAGGATAATAAAATTAAAAAAAAAGAAAGCGAATAAAATAAATGGAATGAAATTCTCAAGTTTTCAGTATTAATCCAGTCTTCCAAAAACAATAACATGAGGTGCTATTTATAGGCACCAATAGAAAATCCTAACGGATAAATCCCAAATATCATAATAGATAAATCCAAAAGTACTAGCAGATAAATCCAAAAAAATACAATTAAATAATTAACTAATATTAATCAAATTCATCATTGGACTTGGGCCTCCTATCTCGTCTAGGCCTAGATATGGGCCTACTCCATGCCCCATCACTGCCATTCTAACCCTTATCGAGGATTTCATCCACTAATGCAAAGTTTCATCATTTAGCTATTGCATTTATTTTTTCTCATTCTGCAGGTCATATGTATAGAACTAACCGAGATTGGGCATACTATGAAAGATCTTTAGAAGCATGTGCAGGGAGGACGATTGGGGTGTGGACATAGGGTGCATGACCGCGATCGATAGTCGATTCATTTTTAATTAGGCCTTGCTCTAACCTCTTTAGGGGTTATTACTTTCTTGGTAGCTCAACACATATATTCTTTACTGGCTTATGCGTTCATAACACAAGACTTTACTACTCAAGCTACGTTATATACTCATCACTAATACATCGTAAGATTCATCATGATAGGGGCTTTTGCACATTGAGCAATATTTTTGTCGAAGTTACAATCATCGAAATGAGGATAATGTATATTAGCGAGTGGCGAAAATATGGCTAAGCTATTATTTCAATTGTAGCATCCAAAATGCCTATACGAACTCAATTCATTATTTCGAGATAGGAATAAAAGAAAAAGAGGTCTTTGCACTACAAAAAATTTTATACATGGGGACACAATTTTAGTTAGGGTCCGCAATTTGCCACCATAGGTTATATATCCCAAGTCTATTTGAGCCGCAAATAAAGGGTGGGTTTATAGGTGCGGGAATAGATTGATTGCTACTATAGGAGCACTTGTACATGCAACAAGGAATTGACCGCTTCTATATATTAATTTTTATATAATGAAAAAAAAAAATAAAAGATGCCTAATAAACAAAGTTTTGGAATAAAATACATTTTTTAGAAAAAAAAAATTACAAAAATATGTGGTATGTGAAACATTGCCCAATCTAGTGCAATTAAGTCACGTAAGCGACAACTGGGCAAATGTTGTTGTCTCAACAATGACTTCATTATTTCTCTTTGAAAGCAATTGTTGCTGTCCTGAACAACGGCTTCATCATTTAAAAAAAATTAAAATGTTGTCACCAATAACGACATTATTGCGTATTAAAAATCTACAAAACCCTTCTTCCTCCCCTATTTATTCCATTTCTCTTATGTTCCTCTACCGACGACCGATTAGGGCTTGGAAATCAAGTGATTTTTGCCCCATATTTTCTCTATTACTACTTGTTGGGTTCCTACTGGTGATTAAGCATACATACACAACGGAAAAATTAAAATTTCTCATTTTTCTAACCCGACCAAGGATCCATGTGATCTAACACGATGATTCAGGGATAGAAGAATAGCTAATTCTCGCTGGAAGATCCTTGTTCCGCAACGTCGTGTGTGCGTCAAATCCTCCTTGTCGAACTGAAAGGCGCAGCAGATCGCTCCACCCTCTACAACTATCCACACGAAAGAGTCTTCTTCGGAAACTGAGAGAAACGAGTGTGCGAGCATCGGGTTGAGTCTCACGAAAACCCCTAGCCGCCTCTCTCAATTGTGAAAAACGAATGAATCAATCCGCATAGGGATCCCTTGGGTTTTAATGCCAATTTTAGGCTGAGGGTTGGTTTTCCGACCCCGTTACATGTGTGTGACCTGTGAGTCCACATAATGTTGGCGATGGGCTCAAAGCCCGTTCGAGCCGCGGATCATAAGCGGCCTCCTAACGAGGCATTGTAATACCCAAATTATGTGGATGTCAATAGCCCGGCATAACTATCCATAATAAATGTCGTAGTCCTTTGTCTCACGATATCCTAATTGAACATAAGTCGCGGATTTATGTCTCCCTTGTAAGTTCAATCCTTGTAGGTACAAACCTCTGTGCCATTGATAATACAAATGACATTAATAAGCAGCGTGAATTCATTTTAGGCATCAACCTTGTTTCCAGGTCTCACATGTCGAGGGGCCCATGAATATCTCTCTAAAATGAGGGACAAATCCCTTTCATCCACTCATGTCTCTCTACATGATTTATTCTATGTCCAACTATAGTCTGTATTACCACTCTATTACAGAAGATGTTGAACTGTGTAAAAACATAAAGCCTCTCATGTAGGGACCTATGGTGGTGTTAGGTCGAAGGACAAAAAGAAGACATTATTATGATGAGAAGTACTTGGCGACATAATCCGTGTAGTATTCTCATGATGGGTCCATTGATCTGATGTTTTGACACGTGCCTTAGGCTGACTTAATATCATATATGCATGATCGTGGAGCATGATCATTAGTCAAACTCCATACTAGTCTTAATTCACTATTGCTCCACCAATAATGAACGACTAGGGACAATTTAGAATAGTATTCCATTTGAAGTTCAGCTATCAAGTCACACACTTGATGACCATAAGTGGAATCAACTATTCATGGAGTAAATCACCAAATTAGAAATGTAAGATGATAATGAAAATGCCTATATATTATTGAAATATGAAAGTAATAACAATTACACTATTGCCCTAGGGCACATCACTAACAGTACTCTATTCGACTCCATAACAGGTAACCCTCCTACATTGGAGTGTTTTTTGTTGAAAATTTCTTACATTGCTACTTTTGTAGGTGTGTTTTGTTGATAATGTGGTGATAAATATTTGGGTTTAATTCCCATTTTAATATGTGGTGATAATCTTTTGTTGGTGTCATGTGTTTTGTTGATAATATGGTGATTAAATGTGTATTTTCTTGAGAAACAAACATATGGAAGCTAAAGCCTTGTTTGGTAACTGTTTTTTAGAACTATTTGTGAGAATAATTGACTACCTTACATAAAAAACATAGTGTGGTGTTTTCTGAAAAGTGTTATTATTATCTAAATTTAGTGTTTTTTGTGTTTTTAATAGTTAGGCTAAGAGAAATAAAGAAATGAGAGGGCTATCACACAGCTCCATAAACATAGAGGTTCGAGTTGAGCACACCATACCAAAATGCATCTCAATTTGTTTTGAATTAAACGGGCATTTTTCGATCCTTAGAGGTCCTAATTTCATTATTATACACTTTAGATGAGAGTAGTTTCTGGATCCACCCTATTATAGGGCTGGGGTTTCTGGTCACATTTTGTTTTTTTAATTTCTGGATTGTCTTGTTTGGCAAGCGAGAAAAAGTTGGCCGAATGGGAGGGAAAATGTTGTTGGTATTCAAGTATTTTGGCTTTGATTGATGTCAAAGTTTGATGAGTTTCGCTGAAGAAAATGACCCACAATGGTGCATATTTCTGATTTAAATTAGGGGGTCAAAGTTTAATGACACACGGTTTATGTGGGAAAATCATGATTTATCTTTCAATGTCAATAGGGAAAAGATAAATAAAAGTTGATAGAATTTTCGAATGTGTTTGAAATTTTGAAAGAAAGCAAGGAATACTTACTAGTACCGGAATTTAAAACAATGGAATTGCAGTGAAAACGATAAACAAATAAACAAACATATGGAAGCTAAAGCCTTGTTTGGTAGTTGTTTTTAAAACTATTTGTGAGAACAATTATTTGCAAACACATATAACATAATTGTAGTGTTTTCTTAATAATGTTATTATTAACTATCATATTGTAAATTTTAAAAATAATAAAATGCCCTTAAGGCCTAATTCAAATAGTAAAAATGATAGATGTAGGTGAGACCGAGGCCCCGAGTCCTATAAGAAGATAGTAATACAACAATATAATACAAAGTGAATAGATGAAAACAAATTAATAAAAAAAGAATGCAAGATTTATGCATTTACTTTCAAGACAAGACTTTATATGTATAATTATATCATTAAATAATAACATTAAACTTTAGTTTGCTTACTTTTAAATTCAAAAAAATAATTTTGGGTTTTTTGAAAACACAAAAAACATCATTTATGTTTTTTCAGAAAACTGTTCTTGTCATTTGAATTTAGTGTTTCTATGTGTATTTAAAAACAAACAAAATAGGGAATCAAATTAACGTGTTGTCTTGTTTTTTTTTGTTCTCCTTGTTTTCTGATAACATAAAATATATTTTTTAAATTGTAACCACACATACCAGTATTCGGGTTTTCCTTTCCCTCATTGTTTTTTTTTTTTGAAAGAAAAAACAGTTTAAAAAACTATTAATAAAGAAGACTTAATTCTTTTCCCCATTGATTTGATCAACCTAAATCACCAAAATCCATAAAGGGTTGAGCAAACAGCCAAATTTAACGAGGTTGTATGTTTTTTACCTTTACCACATGTGACGCCCTATAAAACACAGGGTGGTGACTAGCCGTCGACTTGCGAAATTATATGGATTTGAGTAGCTTAGATACCACACTATTGTATCCCATTTATCGAGATCCATATTTTCACAAAAAATTGAGCAGAGTCTCCTTTGTTCGGGAAGCTCTACCCAATATACAACTTGTATAATAGTATATCCATGACCCATCCAGGTTCTCAACAGAAGTAATAATGACCACATAGGGTCCATGTGTCCATGTCCTCAATATACAACTATATCACAATAGTCCATAAGAGTTTATTACAACAATCTTATACATAACATATAGATATATGTCAAAACAACTACCAAAGCCACAATCCAACTTTCTTCACAATTGAGGCCTCTATTGAGCTCCGACCTCCTGTACCTATCTTGTACCTGAAACATGGTCCCACAACGAGGTGAGCAATGCCCAGTAGAGAATAATTCCTACAAGGGCTACTCCTCACCTAAGTACACATGTAATGTCATTTCACACATTCAAGTAAAAACATATACATTCCTTCTCAAATGTACCTTGCCTAGGATAAAGTCATGACTCACCCTGTCCATGTCGAGTGCCATGACTCCCTCACCTGAAACATATGCCAAGTGTGAGCCCGCCATTTATGTTCCATAAATGATCATTTTTCCAAAACAAAAGCTTTTTGTTTTATAAGTCAAAATCCATTGGACAAACTTTGATATTCACTTGTTTTTACCAAGTCTCGTGTGTTTTCGTGGGTAACAAATTTTCGGGGTCTCATCGTAGGCTTTGCATGCCTTCCGAAACTTTCGCGAACTTTCATCGCTGGATACATATGTCAACGAGAATCTGGGGTTTTCACGGTGAGGGTACAGTAGCAGGCCCGGCCGTAGGGCTTTGAACATTCGAGGCTAGGCTTGTTGGTTTATGAAGCGACAGGCAGAGCCGAGCTTTTGGGCGAGCTTAAATCAGGCTCAAGCAGCGGTTAAAAAAAAAAGCGGCTTGATTTAAACGGGCTTAAAATCGAGCTTTTTTCGAGCTAGGCTTGTTAATTTCCTGATCAGGTGTACCGGTACACATTTTGGGTGTACCGGTACACCTTGCTAAAAAAGTGGCAGTGGGCAAAGTGTACCGGTACACCCAAAATGTCTGGTACTGTCGAAGAATTAGCGTGTGAGTGTCTTAGGTACACCATTAATGTCTTAGGTACACATCATATGAGTGCGGGAATGGAAGCGAAATTGTGATCCTAGCAGAGGGCATACTTGTCAATCCATCCTTGAGCTGCGAGATGACATTGGAAAGGAGTATAAAGGCGAGAGGATAGATGGAGAAAGGAGTTTTTGACTTCTAGGGTTAGGTTTCATAAGAGAGGGTTCCGCCATTGTTTTGTGTGAAATTTTATAGATCAGTTGAAGACTCTTTTCTTTGGCGTTTTAGTTCAAGCTTATGTAATCTTCGGCGAGGAACAATTATTTCGGTTTCAATCATAGTATTTACCACATTCTTCATTCTTAGGTTTTCAATTGGATTATGATTTTCTAAAGTATTATTTTTATGATAGACTCTAATTGATGATAATTGTTCTTATAAGTTCCATGGAGTTCCTAAACCCTTATCTCTTGGGATTCTCTGGTGGAAACTCACCTTTTTGATCAAGGTATAGTCCCTCAATTCCTCTCTTTTGAATTTCAATGGATTGTGTGATGCTAATCACTTGTGCAGAAACATTTTGTAAATCCTTAGTTGGGCATATTCTTGACAACGCGTGTGGAGCGAGGATATCCTCGTGTTACGATTGTGTGACCACAAATGCGAGCTAAGGGTTCGTATTACTTGGGAACAAGTGCTTAGTATTATTCAATCATCCTTATTTTCAAAGAGCATTTAAAGATAAATTCTCCATCAGGAGACCATTTATCAATGGTTCCTAGATGATTTGTAAAATAGAGAGTGGGACTTACATGATCGAGGAAGTGAAGTGGAACAAAAATCTGACAGTTATCTTCTATTTTAAAACATTTAAACCAATCAACCATTCAATCAAACAACACAACCTGAGTTCTCTCTTTTTAAATCACACTTTTTGGGAGAGTGGCTCCCTGCGATCAACCCAAGTGGACCACTCCCTTTGGGGATGGCCTGTGGATTACAGTGTTGCAATGCGGTTTCTTTGTGTTTCTACGTTTGGGAATAGAATTCGGCATACGAATAGACCCGAAGCATTTTGGCGCTAGCAGTGATTGGCGACCAATCAAGTTGATCGATGAGAGCTAAATTGGTTGCAATTGCATTACCGTCAGAGTGCGTTCTCTACTTTTCTTTTTAATTCATTTTAGTGAAAATTCTTAGTGGGTGTTTCCTTATATAGAGTGGACCTAGTGCATGTCGGTTTGGGCTCGCAACGAGAAACACCTACTAGTCAGAATTGCATCTCCTAGAAACTCTGAGCAATCCATAATAAGTCAAGTGTTTCAAGATAACATTTCACCTCAAATGGATCTTCCTGGGAATCAGCAATAAGTATTTAATGAACATACTCAAGGGATTCCTGTTAACCCACAAGGATTCCATGAACCTCCACAACATGGAGGTGATGTTACACTCCCAGTAACCCTAGTGCTAGGAGGTGGAAATGGTAACCTTCAGCAGAATCAATATAGAGTCCACCCTGCTCGTTTACCTAGCATTAGAAAGAACCCTTCGAGAAATTCTACAACCTCGAAGAACCCTGACCAATTCTTGTATTAACGCTGCGAAGAGGCCCGATCAATTTCGATGAAGTCGGAAATGATCCGTCTTCTACCCGTGTACCAGGGTTTGGTGCGAAACCTTACTCGTTCGTGAAGGGACTTGGGGATGTCTACGAGTGCATTCTCTGCCTTTGGTTCACCTACACATAATCACATTTGGTTTTATTTCCCTTTAACAGAGAAGGCCTTGAAATCTGGTTTCATTCCACTTGCACCTAATTCTTTACAATCTTTATGGGAAAACATGCGGAATGAATTCCTTAACAAATTTTCCCTCTGCATTACCAATGCTCTCATGCGAGTATCGAGTCAAATTTTCTGAAAAGCGAGTGAACACATGGTATGGGAAGATCTGAGACCTTCTCGCCTGTCTCACCATGGATTGGATGTAAATGTTACAATATGTGCGTCTTTCATCAAGGTTATCCTTGAATAATAAGCAGTACATCAGATGATGTGTGCAGGTAGATTCTATGAAAAAGAGTGCTGAGGAAGCAATCCGACTTACATTACTTATGTGGAAGATAACCGAACTTGGGGCTAACACCTCCATAAGACATTGCTAAGTGCATAAGCTGCGTCGGCGAATCCATCACTTAAGAGAAAACGATGAGTTGCAAGCAAAAATTGCCAATTTAACAAGGAAATTGGAGGCCATAGAGATGAAAAAGGTACATGAGGTAACTAGTGTGCCTCAAATACCTTCGGTACCCACTGGACCCAGAGTGGAGGAGCCATGCATTATATGCGATGATCCTACGCATTCAACCATCAAGTGCCCAAACCTTCCTCAGGTAAAAGGTGCAATTCAAATAGAGCAAGCCAATGCCCTTAATTACCAAAGAAAACCTTTCAATTCTCCATACTCTGAAACATATAATCCTGGATGGGGTAAGCACCCTAATTTTGGTTGGAGAAATGAAGGAGGGCCAAATCTTGCCCGGCTTGACCAAGGTCCTCATTACGAAACCATGGCTTTACAAATTCCCATTCCACCATTTCAAAATCAAGGCCCCGAGGGTTTCACTGAACCTAATCCAAGGTTTCAACCCAGTGAGTCAAGGGACTCCGTCACCACAGCCTTATCAACCTCACATAAGAAGTCTAGGGATATAGTTACGGTTTGTACAAACGACAAATCCACACAAACACGAATTCGGCTTGCTCTGGAATGATGTGAGATCCCAGATAACCAAGTTAACCTCGTCTATAGGTAACCTTCAACAAGAAAAGGGAAACTTCCATCTCAACCCATCCCAAATCCACAGGTCAAAGCGGTGTGGGAAGTTGGGTTCAAGTGAGGGTGCTTTTAGAACCTTTATGAAATTTCATCCTACTCTTGACGATAAGTGGTCGACAAAACCATTCTAACCAAAGAACCATCACAAGAATCTCAAAGTGAATTGGTCAGAGAGGATGAGGTATCAGACAAGCCTCATGTCCCTAATACAAACTGTGTGAGGTGAATCGGAGAAAAATGGAGTCTACCCATATCCCTCCGGCTCCATACCCTCATAGAAATTTAGAGCAAGAAAGTGAATAACAAATACGAAATCTATGAGTTATTCTAACAAGTAAAATTGAACATCCTTGTTAGATGCCATTAAGAAAATTCCATCATATGCTAAATTTCTAAAGTTTGTGCACGGTAAAAGGAAATTGGGGTGTCGACAAGGAGGCCTTCATGGCGCTTGATCCCTGCATAATTAAACGACTTTGCCTCAAATCTGGCAAGAAGACCGAGCCTGCTATTTCTATAGTGGTAGAAATTCAAAGTTGGGGCACGCTTTAGTGGACTTAGGGGCAAGTGTTAATTTGTTGCCTTATTCAGTATATGTGGACCTAGAGGTTAGGAGAATTAAGGCTTGGCGAAATATCACCACTCTCTGAGTCTATTGACCACGTAGTGTAAAAATTCTAAGAGGGATAGTAAATGATGTATTGGTACAAGTGGATAAGTTCTACTTTCCGTGGATTTTGTTGTGCTTGACACTCAACGGTGGTGAGAAACAAGAACTCGGTTCAGTAATTCTTAGTAGACCATTCTTAGCAGCTTGCTAATGCCATTATATTGTAGAGGAGGCGATGACATCGTTTTGTAATATATGCATTAATCTGAATATTTTCAATGTTATCAAGGGAATGGGGATGAAGAATAATAATATGAATCATATATGGTTGATTCTATGGTACAAAAATACTTGGATACTCTCTCACATGATGATCCACTTAAGTCATGTTTGGTCAGCCCGAGTTGGGTTGAGGAAGTGACTACACTGGAGTCGGAGTTTGTACACTCCATAATTGAGCATCTGCAAAATTATTGGGAGATTAATGGGGTGGAGCACCCTAAATTTGAACCATTGCCACCAAATGAGGACAAGGCACTGCCTTCTGAGGAGAGGCCACCTAAGCTCGAGCTAAAACCCTTACCATCACACCTCAAATATGCCTTCTTAGGAGAAGAGGAAACTTTTCAGGTAATCATATCTTCCTCCCTAGAATTGAATCAAGAAAATCAACTTTTGGAGATATTGAAAACCCGCAGTATCTAGGCTGGACAATTACGAGATATTAAGGGAATTGGTCCACATAGTGCACACACAAATTCACTTAGAGGAGGATGTTAAACCTTCTAGGCAACCACCGAGGCAGATTGAACGATAATGAAGAAGTGGTAAGAAGGAAGTTTTAAAACTCTCTTGGATGTAGGGTTGTTACCCTATTGCGAGATGGTAAGTGGGTTAGCCGACTGGTAGTTCCTAAGAAATGCGAGTCACGGTAGTCGCCAATGAAAATAATGAGCTCATTCTACTCGTGTCACTTCGAGGTTGGAGGGTGTGCGTAGATTATAGGAATTTAAATCTTTGATACTAGGAAAGACCACTTTCCCCTTCCATTTGTTGATCAAATGTTAGAGAGAGTGGCCGGGGCATAGTTTAATTTTCTTGATGGGTACTCGGGGTACAATCAAATTGAGATAGCTTTGGAAGATCGAAAAACTACATTCACTTGTCCTTTGGTACCTTCGCCTTTAGGAAAATGCCCTTTGGACTATGCAATGCACCTGAAACCTTTCAACGGTGCATGATGGGAATCTTTAGTGACATGATAGAAATCATATTGGAAATTTTCATGGATGATTTCTTAGTTTTTGGTGACTCATTCAAGAACTTTTTAGAAATTTTACGTAAGGTTTTGGAAAGGTGTCAAGAGAAAAATCTTGTGTTAAATTGGGAAAAATGTCATTTCATGGTAACACAAGGGATTGTCTTAGGCCATATAGTATCAAAAGATGGAATTGAAGTTGATAAGGCCAAAGTTGAGCTGATTTCCAACCTACCTACTCCTAAGTGTGTTAGAGACATAAGGTCATTTAGGTCAAATCTTAGTTTCTATAGGAGAGGTTTATAAAGGATTTTATTGCTATAGCTAAGTCCTTATCACTTTTACCTTTACAAAGGTCTCCCTTTCACATGGTCACAAGATTGTGACATTGCTTTTACTAAACTCAAAAACATGTTAGTGTCACCTCCCATCATGCGGTCTCCTAATTGGGACCTTCCATTCGAGATCATGTGTGATGCTAGTGATTATGCTATAGAGTACATGTTAGAGACGAAGGGAAGACAAAAGGCTTTAGAGTGATTTATTATGCGACAAGACACTAGACTGCGCCTAGGCCCAACTATCGGGCCGCAGGAAAAGAGTTTCTAGCTGTTGTCTTTGCCCTAGAAAAATTTAGGTCATACATTGTTGGCTCTCCTGTAACCATTTTCACGGATCATGCTGCCCTGAAGTACTTACTCTCTAAGCAGGATACAAAGCCGCGGTTAACTAGGTGGATTTTACTATGCCAAGAATTTAACTTGACCATCAAAGATAAAAAGGGGGTTGAGAATGTGGTCGCTGATCATTTATCTCGATTAGTTCGAATCCGATTCTCTGCATCTTTATGGCGATAGTTTCCTAATGAGCAACTCTTTGCTCTTGTTAATTGCCTATGGTATCTTGATATTATGAACTACCTAATTCTTGATTCCAGCTTGATGGACTTCTCAGCGAAAAGGAAATTCTTGCCAGGACATTAGAAATATTACTTTGATGATCAGAGGTATCTATTTAAAAATACTTTGTCGAGATCAAATAATGAGAAGATAAGGTACAATGATGAGCAGTTAGAATCTTAACTTTTTGCCATTAGAAGCTTGTAAGGCATTTTCCTGCGAGCAGCCCGGTTGTAAATTTTGCGAGCTGGTTTTTGTTAGCTACCTGTTCAAGTTGTTTGAATTTTGCAAAACTTGTACTCATTGCCAACCAGATTAGGCGGAATCCGCAAAAAAGCATGATGCCTCTTACTCAATTCTAATTATTGAAATTTTTCTTTTGTTGGGAGTATAGACTTCATGGGGCCTTTTCCCCCTTCTTGTAAGGTATCTTTTACGATACAGTATCACATTGATTATGTATCTAAGTGGGTTGAGGCTGTGTGAGAACTAATGTCCTGAAGTTGTTTTAAAATTTGTCGAGGAACAGAACTTTCTCGATTTGGGTACCTCGTGCAATTATCGGTGATGGTGGACTCCATTTTTATGTCGATCTTTTGAAAATCTTTTAAAAAATATGGAGTCACCCGCCAAGATTTCCACGACATACACACAAACTGACAATCAAAGTGAACTAGCTAATAGGAGATAAAACATATTTTGGAAAAGCGGTTTGTCAGTAGCAAAGGCTGGTCTCTTCGAGCTTAGGCTCTTTGGGCCTATCGTCTTTGCTTTAAAACCATTCTTGGTATGTCTCCCTATAGGCTTTGTTTGTGGAAGGCTTGTCATCTCGGTCGAAATGGAACATAGAGCTTGTTAGGTGTAGAGACTTTTAATTGGGCCTTTCCGGCGTGGCGCTTGTTGCAGCTAAATGAACTTGAAGCGAGAGAGAGTCATGTAGCTCGAATTTACAAGAAGCGGCTCAAGCTGTTTCATGACCAATCATTGCTAGAAAACTTTCGAACCCAACGGAAGAGTCTTTGTTTATCTGGCTCATTTTGCATCCCATTTCGGAGTAAGCTCACTGGCTCTCGTTGGTAGCCCGTTCATCGTTAGGCGATTTATCTATACGGAGCGAAGTGGGGTGAAAATCCGGACAGAAGAAATCTTCAGTGAATGGCGTTGCCTCAAACCATTCTCGAGCATTTCAATCCTCAAGAGCGTAGTGAAGATTTGGTAGATCCCCTCTACCAGGACTCTCCTTCGAGTAAATTAGTCACTCACTTGTTGTATATAGTTTTGATTTTGTTTTATTTTCATGTTTTGTTTTCTATTTTTTCTTATTTTACTTCCATTTTGCTTTTCTAAAATATAAAATATAAAAAAAAAAAAATGTATTTTTAAGGGCCCTCGTTTGTTCTCTGTTGCTTCAGTTACATTTGTGGGAATGCGCTTAGTTTTTATGCATTGAGAGCGATGCATGTTTCTATTAATGAGGTAAGAGTTACACGGTTGAACTTAACTATGCGCTTGTTACATGTTCAGTGTATGGTCAAAATTTTCAAATTATGGCTCTTTTGAGTATAATGCTTGACCTGCAATGTACTTACCTGCATGATTTCATACACACTCCACACCATCTTATTGCATGTACCTTAACAGTACACACATAAACCACTAATGGCTTTGTGGATTGATTCCTTTTTTGCATTCGCCCTTTTGCTCACACAAACCACGAGACACCCGTCATTTTTCGATTCTACACGCTTGTCTAAATTGGTATGATTTGGCATGTCATGTTAACTTCATGCATCATGGTCTTTATGGAACATCTTGCATAACTGGAAAATGATTAGAGGCCATTATTTCTATACAAACCTGCGGATTCGTATTGTCTCACCCCTTGCACCCATTTTGAGCTTAAAGTTGCCAAGTCAATTCGAACCCTAGGAACCCTGATCAGTGGAACAGCAGTGGGTCCCATGGGAAGTTTGAAAATAGCATCCCGAAGGAGTTCATGGCCGATTCTACGAATACGAGTGGAGTTTGTGGAATGCGAGCAGAAAGAAAAGTGGGCAAGCAAAACCGGGATGGAAGAAGCAGATTTAAAAGGCCAAATTACCATCCAGCCACCTTGTTCCAAATTAAAAAAAAAAAAAAAAAAAAAAAAAAAAAAAAATATATATATATATATATATATACTCTCTCTACCTCTCTATATATATATACTATATATATATATATATATATATATATATATAGAGAAAAGAAAAGAAAAAAGAAAAGAAAAAATCAGATTGAAGCGAGTGTCTGGGAATTGCACCACTAAGTAATGTATCAGTGCAAAACTGCTGAAAAGCGGCGGTGGCTTCAAAGTGTCTTAGAGTACACCTAGCAAATGCCTCTTGATGACTTCATTCAAGAATTGAGGGCGTGAGCAAAGTGTCTTGATTGCACCATTAAAGTGTCTTAGAGTACACGATCGAATTACAGGCAAATGGAGCTTTTAAACCCGATTTTTGTGGCCTTTGACATTCCAAACCTTCCCCACTCTCCATAGCCAAGCCTAGCAAGTTGCCTCTCACAAGCTTCCTGGCTTTCGATTGCTTTGCCGGGAGTTTTTCTTCGTCGAGGCGGATTACGATGCGATCGCTCGTCGCGACTTGTGGCCTAAAATCCTTGCTATGCATTTTTGGGCCCCTCATTGTTACATATGGACTTGTTTTGTTGGATTTGGGTGATGTTGTTTATATGCTCGGTGGTTTGGAGTAATAAACACGGTATCGTGAGAAAAGTGTTGTACTGTGTGCCTGAGGTCGGCTTGGTACTGTCGAAACGAGGTTTAAAGTTTTCTTATATATATACGGGCCATTTGAAGTGGGTTGTTGCCATTCTTGCTATATGGCACGTTCTAAGAACATGGGAAGGAAAAAGGGCTGCTCCTGCATGGAGCGAGTAGTAAAAAATCTGGATTCTTAGCGGCCAGTGAAGAAGGAAAGAGCAATGGTCTAGATCTTCGGAGTGAGGAAATGCGGCCGGTCTTGTGGCGAGATAGAAGCGTGTTATTTGAGGACTCACGGTCGGGCGAAAAATGGACTCGTTCGATTGCAAATAGAGGCTTTCACTGTGAGAGGGGAGTCAAACTGGAGACGTTTCTGTATTCTCACCCCATCAGGAGGATTATTCAAGAGCAGAATGTGGATTTTGTGTGCACTGAGGTGCAAGGATACTTACCTACTATGGTTCGGGAGTTCTATACCAACCTGAAGGAAAATCAGCGGTTCGAGACCGTATTAGAACTTGATGATAGGTAAGCGGCACCGATGTCACTCGGTCGATAGCGCATGCCTTACATTATACCCGCCCTGATGCTTCAGACCGACCATATCCACTCAGGGCTATCACTGACTTTGATGCCCAGTTGTTCACTGAGGCTATGTGCACTCACCCGGTGCCCATGAGTGGATTTATGAAGAAAGAATTCGTACATGGAAAGCTCGAGCCGAATATGCCACTGATGAGCAGATCATTCCACGGTCGAATTAGGCTAAGAGGCGATGAAAATCCCCGGCCAGAGAACAAATCGAGTTTTGTATGAAGTCATGGCCAGGAAACTCGCCGATTATCATTGGTCATATGGTGTGTGATGAAGGATTTTTGGTACGCGTAGGCCGGGCATATTCCATTCCCCTCGCTGGTGACTAGTATTGTGGAAGCCGCAGGAATGAGGGGAGCAGTCAGGGAGAAGAAGGTGCTGCCTAGGTTGGGACCTATCACAAATAAGGCCCAGGGCGAGAAGCGGGAACCGCATCTACTAGGCCTCAGCCTCCTCAGCCTTCTCAGTCTTCAGTGCCTCCTCTCGGGATCACTTCATCCATAGCCCCAGCACCATTGAGCACATCTCCATTGAAGAGAGGATGGAGGCGAATAAAGGGAGTGGTTCGAGTGCGATGCGGGAAGTAGAAACAGCAATGAAGCGTCTCTCGAGGCTTGAGTCATATTTTTTCCAAAGGAGAGCACCTGTGGCGGATGCCACTTCTCAGTCTGGAGGGAGATTCGAAGAATTAGATGTTTGTGTAAGACGGGACGCATTCTCTTACGCGGAGGATGGGGATATTACTGCATGGATTGTTTTTTAGGCTAGACTAGGATGGTGTTGGCAATTGGGTAGTAGACCTCAGCCATGTTATGCCAACACCCATTTTGATCATTTATCCCTTTTCGTTCAGCCTATGGTCGTTACAAACTTTTAAGACCTTTTTGATTTCAGTTATGTTTGTCGTTTCTTCTGACATTATGCATAGTAGTTATGTGTTCATGTTAAATGGTTGCTTTATGGCGTCAGCTGCAGTTCAATGTTGCATAGGCGCCCTTACGTTTCTTCAATTCCATAGTCCTTATTTGAATAACTGATTTTGTGTTAGCCTGTTATAATGTTCATTGTGTAAGACTGTGGTTGGTTTAAATGAGTCATATTGGTGCATACTAAAGTGGTGAAGTATTATATTCTATAATTGCTATTTTGAGGATCTTGCAAGCTTAAGCGCATCTTAGGCGCCTTGGTTGAGATTCATACCTGAGTGGGTAGTTATGGTCTAAATCTTGCTAGGGACTAGCAAGATGCAGGTGAGGTGTGATGAATACCTGATTGGCTTGATAATTATAGTAGAATTTAGCGCATACAATCCTGGTTGCCCATTGGTATGAGGATAGGTACTTTTAATCTCTTTTGTGTTTTAGACTGGTGCAGGTCTTTCAGGTCTTAAACATAAGCGTACAAAGATTTATATCCGGGAGAGACTATAAACGCGAGAATGTGGGCAAGCGGTGATGCAAGTCTCGGGAACTCAGTGATGCTAGAAAAGCACGAGGAAAAAGTGTGCCGATCATCATTTGTAATAATGCGGTGCACTACTTAAAAGTGGCGGTGGGCAAGTGTGCCGGTACACCCGAAATGTGTACCGTACCCCGTCGAGAAAATTGGCAGTAGCAAAGTGTGCATTTTCTTGGCCAATGCCGGTACACATGTATGGTCTTGCGGGAATGGAGCGAGTGTGATCCTAACGCGAGGGGCATACTTGTCAATCATCCTTGAGCACGAGATGACATTGGAAAGGAGTATAAAAGGCAGAGGATAGATGGGAAAGGAGTTTTTTGACTTCTAGGATTAGGTTTTCCATAAGAGGAGTTCCCTTCCATTGTTTTGTGAAATTTTATAGATCAGTTGAAGACTCTTTTTTTCTTTAGCGTTTTGAATTCAAGCATATGTAATCTTTGTTGGGAACAATTATTTGGTTTCAATCACTTAGTATTTCACATTCTTCATTCTTAGGTTTTACAATTGAATTATGATTTTCTAAAGTATTATTTTTATGATTAGACTCTGTGATAGTAATTGTTCTTATAAGTTCCATGGAGTTCTAAACCCTTAATAAAGTTCTGCGATTGGAAACTCACCACGATCAAGGTATAGTCCCTCAATTCCTCTTTTGAATTTCAATGGATTGTGTGATGCTAATCACTTGTGCAAACATTTTGTAAATCCTTAGTTGTGCATATTCTTGACAACTTGTGGGCGAGATATCCTGGTGGTATTGCTGATTACAATGCGAGCTAAGGGTTGGTATTAATTAGGAACAAGTGCTTAGTATTATTCAATCATCCTTATTTCAAAGAGCATTTAAGATAAATTCTCCATCAAGACCATTTATCAATGGTTTCTGGATGAGTTTGTAAAATAAAAGTGGGACTTACATGATCGAGAAGTGAGTGGAACCTAAAAATCCAAGTATTCTCTACGTTTTAAAACATTCAAACCAATCAACCATTCAATCCAAACAACACAACCCTACAATTCTCTTTAAAATCCCACACTTTTTAGGAGGGTAAGCTCCCTCTTGATCAACTAAATCGGACCTCAGCACAGGGATGACACGTAGTTCCCACGATTATTACAATCTTGAGTTAAATTGTAATTCCTCGGCTTGGGAATAGGGTCGGCATACGAATAAGGTGACAACCACCCACGTGTGTCACCCAGGCACCAGGGTGCCACTCGAAAAATGTGAAATTTCGACAATCTCGGAATTGATGAATTTGATTAGATGGCCGTTCGTAAGATGAATTCAGCGGTGAAGTGGTTTAAATATGAGATCTAGAAAATTTGAATTTTCCACATGTATTATAGCGACAATTTACGGTTTGCCATTTTTCAGAAAAATTGAATTTTTCTCTGGTTTCTATTCTTCCCCCTTAAAATTTTGTCCCACAAATTCACGCACATATACACATTAAATATCATGCATATGCAACTGTCATTTCAATATCAATGACAAAAAAAACGTACCTCCATCCTCAAACGAAGCCAATTGGCGTATCGTGTCCTCGTGTTTATGTTGCCTTTTCTACTCTGCTTGATCTTTGCCATAACACTTTTATCAGCCTCACAGTTTTGCCTCGAAAAACCTAGTCCCGGCTATCCATGATACGCACTGGTCCCTCCTCGAAGGTCTCATCGCATCGACAAGCATTGTGATTCACTCGTAGGTTAGTTTGGAACATTACTTACGGGTATGGGACATGGAATTACCTCATGGACACCTGATAAACTTCGGCGGTAATGCCGCCAGATACCTGGCTTGTGCCCACCCTCAAGAGTATCTCCAAGGGCCTAGTGTATCTCGGCAATAAACTTCCCCGGCGTTGAACGACCACTCCTCTCTTAGGCATCACCTTGAAGATGTGATCACCTACCTCAAACTCCCCAGGGTTAGCGCCATTTGTCGGCGTAGCTCTGTTGACTTCGCCAGATGGCGGCTTCCATTATCAAATCCACCTTTTCAGAGGTGTCTTTAATCAAATCCGGACCCGTGATGGATCTGTCTCCCACCTGCGTCCAACAAATCGGAGATCGACATGACCTCCCATATAAAGCTTCATAGGGTGCCATTTGTATACTGCGATAAGCATTGTTGTAAGTGCAGAACTCTGCAGAAAGGTAAATCCTTCTCTAAGCGCCCTTAAGATCGAAGACACATGCTTGCGGCATGTTCTCTCAGCTTTCCTATATAGTCCTTCGGAGCTAGCCATCCGTTTGTGGATGAAAAATAGTGCTCATCATCGAATTTGTGTTCCATGGCTCTTTGGAAACTCTTCGAAAATTAGTCGTAAACACAGGATCTTGGTTTGATCACGATAGAAGCCAGAAGCACTCCGCTATGCAGGACAATCTCTTGAATGCTAAGGTCTTAGCGCCAGCGAGAAAATGTCTGAGCTTAGTGGTACGGTCACTATCTTACATATCATCATGCTTAGTGATGTCGTGGCCAAGTGAGTCTGAAAATCCATCGTAATAATTTCCCCTTCCGCTCTGCTACCTCATGGCTGGGTAGCCCTGGCGGCCTCTAGTGCTTCGGCCGCTTTGCCTCTTGACACATGAGACATCGTCGAACAAAGTCCCCAACATGTCTCTTCATCCCGCTCTAGTAATATTGGCGACGAAGATCATGGTACATCTTTGTGCCACTTGGTACTACGCAGTGAGATGATAGAGCTCCACGAGGATCTCTCTCTCAAATCTGTCGGCGGGAACCCTGACCTATCCTCTATCACAGAAGACTACCATCGTGTGAATGAAGCAACCTTTATCACCGCGCCAGTTATACACAGGGTCCTGATCGTCACCGCCCATTCCAAGCGAGTCCGCATCTCTGCAGGACTCCAGTCCTTTCTGCTCAAATGGATGATGCAGCCATGACTCCCAGAAGTACCACTGAAGTCATCATTGTACTATAACCAGAGCTGTCCCACAGTCTCGAGCATCTACCACTCCCGGGAAGCTACACTAACTAGTACTTCCCGTAACTTTCGACTGAGTGCATCAGCCACCACATTCGCCTTATTAGGATGGTAGTGCAATGTGAAATCATAATCCTCTAGAAACTCCATCCACCTGCGTTGCCTCATGTTGAGGTCCCACTACGTAAAGATATACTTCAGACTTTTGTGGTCTGAAGACACCTCGAACTACTCACCGTATAGATACTAGCGCCAAATCTTCAAGGCAAATACTATGACCGCTAACTCCATGTCGTGTGTGGGAGTAAGTGCTCATGGTTCTTGACTGTCAGGCATCGCCAAACCCTCCTGGATTGCATCAGAGCACAGCTTAGGTCGTCCTTCGAGACATCACAATCTGCTTGTATTACCTCTATCCCATTTCGGGATATCGAATAGGAGGTAGTAAACCTCATTTCCAATTTTGAATGCCTTCTCACATGAGTCATTCCATGAATTTGACCTTCTTAAGATTGATCATCATAGAATACGACTAATCTGGAGAGTCCTCAATGAATCTCTGTAAT
The DNA here is from genome assembly GCA_016808115.1 of Tetrastigma voinierianum. Taxonomy (NCBI): domain Eukaryota; kingdom Viridiplantae; phylum Streptophyta; class Magnoliopsida; order Vitales; family Vitaceae; genus Tetrastigma; species Tetrastigma voinierianum. The sequence continues at coordinate 70,980 of JAEQBH010009831.1, forward strand.
ACCACATGATCCCAAGAACTACATGTCTCAAAGGCCGACCTGCCTTTCCTAACTCATAAGCGCCGACTTTCTCCGAGTCCAGCGATACACTTTCGAAGGCATTTTCAGTGTCCCCGAGAATCTCACCTCATTAAGCGAACTATGAGTTCACTGAACTTGGCGCTGGCGATGTTCTTTGAGGGCCCGGAGAACAATCCTCAAGTGATCCTCAGGCTCCTCCTCAGACTAGGAGTAGATCAAAATGTTCTCCACAAATACTACAACGAACTGATCTAAGTAGGGTTAGAATACCCTATGCATGAGATCCATGAATGTCGTTAGAGCAATCGTCATGCCGAATGGCATCACTGTGAACTCAAAATGCCCGTACCGCGTCCTAAACTTTGTCTTAGGGATATCAGCCTCCCTAACTCTCAGTTGATGATAACCGATACGAATATCTATCTTAGAATAGACTTGTGCCCCTCTCGGTTGATCAAATAAATCATCGATCCCTCCTGATAGGAGTTCTAGATTTTGATCGTAACCCTGTTCAACTGTCGGTAATCAATGCATAGTCAAAGGGTCTTGTCCTTCTTCTTAACAAACAAAATTGAAGCGCCCCAAGGTGAAGTGCTCGGTCTAATGAAACCTTGTCCAGCAAACTCCTATGTTGGACCTTGATTTCTACTTGGCTTCAATGGCGCCATCATCTTGGAGTCATAGAAATGGGCGATGTACGAGGTGTGACTCAATACGATCTACATCCCTGCAGGAGGAGTAATCAATTCATTAGCTCATTTGAAAAAACATCCTCATGCTCCCAAACTACCCGAGGTAGATCAAAATCTGTCTGCTCTTATCGAGTGAGCTTCTTGACCATATTTGCCGTGCCGTCTAAGTCGTACGGTCTAGGAGTAAAGCTTATCGTGCTTACATCCCCCTAAGCAGTAACCACGAATATCATTATGTGTGTAAGGTGGTAGCCCTCCTACGATCACAATCAATAGCGACTCGATTGTGTGACTGTTCGATCAAGGATGACATGAGCTTTGGCATGCCCGTGACCCTCGGTCCACCGGTGAGAAGAATCCTAGAGATCTCACAACTCACAATCCAGGCTCATCAAATCCAACTCTCACCCCTAGTCCCTAGGGAGAACTCACATGTGGTTTCAAGGTCTCAACCTTTAAGCCCAATTCTCTCACACATGATGCGTGATGAATGAATGCGATGCACTAGAGTCGGGTAATATCCTTGCCCATGGCGAGATAGCAAAACATACCTGTATAAGCCCGACTAGTCGCTACTCAATCGTGGTATAGCAGTGGATCGCCCTACTCCGAAGTCCGGAGCATGTGAGCCCCTTGTTCGGAACCTCGGCCATGCTAGCCTCTTTGGTGCATGCGTGTTGCCGAGGAAGGTGCTTCTTGTGACACCTTCACGGCGATCTCTGGTTCCTGCGACCCGTACTTGGGAAGAGGAACAAGCCCGGTGTTTAATGGCGTCCCTTGATGATTGGGACCGTGATGTCCCAACACTCTAAAATCCTTACCTCTGGGGGCAATCCCGTCTCAAGTGTCCAGGCTAGTGACAATGATAGCACGTCATCGGCCTGTACGCTCTTTAGTGATCTGCTACCCCAGCCTTGGCTATGAAAGCGAGGCCTTGCCTAGAAACTGCGTGGGTAAGAAGTCCTGTTCTTTCCCCGTGCTAGAAGAAGGCTGACTTTCCTTTCTTTTCCCACTAGCACCTGCATCCTGGATGCTCTTTGCGTCATCAATCTCTATCTCTATGGTCATAGCTGTCTTGACCATATAGTCACGCTATCCCTACGGGGAAAAAATCCTGATCTTGCCACAGGATGGACAACTTGGACCATCCTCGAATTTCCTCACATAGCCATGCATGGCCACATAATCATGACAAAATCTGGGCTAACTGCATGAACTTAGCCAAATCTTCCATCAGCATCCATGGCTCCACAATCGACTCTAGGAACTCAGGAGCCTTGGCATGCCTAATAGATGTCGAGGAAGAACTTGCTCATGAAGAGCTACAGGAAATCCCGTTTCATTGCCTCAAATCCTGGAGGTCTTAACCCGATCCACCATACACAGGATTCACCCTCTATTGAAATCTTGCTAGTGTTCGGATCCGTGTAGCATCGAAGTGATCTTCATAGCCTCGAAAACTTTCTATCGGAACGATAATTGGCCACCGTCGGATCCGCCCATCTCATGAATGTCGAAGGATGATGCACCTTAAGCCTCTTTAGAGTTGCCCTCCACATTCATTTGCCTTGGATTTATGCGATGGTGGTAAGCTCTGACACCCATAGCCTCTATAAAGGCACATTGATCGAAACAGTGGTGCTTTGCTAGTGCCCAGTGGGCGACCTCTACGCTGGCCCTCGGCTTACACCATCTACACATGTCAAATAGCAAATTGAGATTTCTTTTTCTTATTTAGTTAGTGGTTCATAATGCCAAACACTAATAAATATGTTCTCACAGGACTATCATGTTCATTTGTTTCGAACCCCTGGGTTATATTCTGGCTCCCCAGTGTTCATCCTTTCTTAATATCGTCACGCCATCTGGTCTTTCACACGATTTGTAACACACAAACATCGGGCATGTTAGAACTAGAAACATATAATGCACCACATGCAATGAGTCTAACCCATGCCCAGCCAGTCTGTTATTCATGTACCTAGACTCTTGATATCTAGCTGAGACAGACAATGTTAGACATACTTGTAGATACCCCACACAGCTCCACTAGTAATCGTTTACCTGGCTATGATACCAAGCTACTTAGCTGAACCAGGGGTCAATTGACTGACCGTCGACCAGCGAAATTCACGTGGATTGGGTAACTTGCGATACCACACTATTGTGTCCCGTTGCTCCGGGGTCCATATTTTCCTGAAAAATTGAACATAGTCTCATTTGTTTGGGAGCCACACCTAATATATACAACTTGTATAACAGTATATCCGCGGCCCATCCGGGGTCTCAATAAAGTAATAATGACCCACCGCAGGAGATACATCTGTCCATATCCCTAATATACAACTATATCCATGACAGTTTATAAGTTTTATTACAACACTCTTATACATAACATATAGATACATGTCAAAACAACTACCAAAAACCACAATCCGACTTTCTTCTTCCCAATTAAGGCCTCTTATTGAGCGCAGTCCTCTGTACACATCCACATTGCACGAAACATGGTCCAACAATGGGGTGAGCAATGCCAGTGAGAGAGAATAATTCCTACAGAACCTCCTCACCTAAGTGCACATGCAATGCCATTTCACATATTCAAGTAAAAACATACACATTCCTACTCAAATGTCTACATGCCAAGGATGAGAATGTGACTTACCATGTCCCATGTCCCAAGTCCTCACCGACTCCTTCACACAAGCATATGCCAAGTGTGAAAACCGCCATTATGTTCATAATTGTATTTTTCCAAAACAAAATCTTTTTGTTTTATAAGTCAAAATCCATTAGACCCAGGACCGATATTAACTTGTTTTTACCAAGTCCCATGTGTTTTTATGGGTAGCAAATTTCTGGAGTCTCACCGTAGGCTTTGCACGCCTTCCGACACTTTCGCGAACTTTTATCACTGGATACATATGTCTAACCAAGAATATCGGGTTTTTCACCCAAGGGGGTATCTATCCTATTTAGCTACCCGACCACGTATTTTTCATTCGGCACTAACATACGTAGTGAGACTCCTTTTGGACGTTGTCTCATTTTACAGAGCCCACCATCGAACACTAAAAACAATGTCGATCTACTATGTACTTGTTTGCCTTTTGTTATATAGACTAAACCTCTCAATTTAACACCTCTACAAGAGTCTTACAACTTTCCTGTGGCCATGTCAAATTGGACTGGAGTTTCTTTAAAATGAATAAAACTGGTTTAATGTTTTGGAATTATGAATAGGTTTAGTCTATGACACTGCAAGTGCACAAGTCATACAAGTAGTAAAAAATGGATGTAAGTCCAGATATCATTCCCACAGAGATTGACTTGGATAATCCAAAACCAACTACTCGAAGTAACATATCTAAACCTCAATGATAAAGTTTATCGACTAAAGATTAAGGATAATTGTCTTAAAGGTAGCATTAAGACTTACTTGACATTAAAAATAAGTTAATGAACTTATAGACATATGATTAGTTGGACTAAATTAGTTCTGCAGCCAAAAATGAACACTAATAAGGAAATCTTATAAAATAGTCGATTTACGCATTATATCCCATTACAACTACGTCACAAATTTGGATTTAGTTTGGATTTGTCAAAAAATGCCTGATATTGCAGAGTTGGATTTCTCGCTTTTATTCTGATTAGATATCCTGTTTGCTCGAGACGGGGTTTAATCAGCTACTTGTATTCAACATATTCTTTACAAGATCTAGGTATTTTTCTTTCTCAATACTTCATACCCATTTCTTGAGACTGCAGATTTCTTACTTCGTAAATCAGGGCTGTTGCAAGACTTCTACAACTTAATTGATGACTCATCCTTTAAATCTAATGGATACTTCCCTTCCCTTGATTAGATCTCAGCTAACACAGGGTCATGAGTTTTCCAACAAATTAAGGTGAAATCTCTGATGATTTAAATTGATAAATAATCCCTTCCAACATCAATTATGAGTGAACTGGGTATTTATCGAAGTGAACTCTCAGAGCTCAATAGTTCTTCAATAATGGTCCAACATACCCACAATTAGAATGTTCCTAAATATAAGGAATGGCATCTCTGTGTCTCAAGGGCCTCTTGGAAATCAAGTAGGATCTGATCCTTAGACGGGTATTGAAACTACTATTGGGAACCTTGATTTCACTTGAAAAACACATCAATCAAATAAATCCTCCCCAAATTCCAGGTACTTCCTTCTAATTTATGAAGGAAAGACTGTAACTAACAATAAATTCAAAATAGTGGAAGCTGCGCTTTTGAAAGCTGCATTACAATATACAATGGAGCATTTATCAATTATACCCACTGCAGTTGCAATAAAGCGAGAAAAAGCAGTGCAGAAATTGTCTGAACTTCATTAAGCTTCGGGCGTAATTTGTAAAGAAATTGAAATAATGCTTCCAGCTTCAAAATTATAACGGATCGCTGGTTCATATCCAAGAAAAGAAATAAAAGAAAAGAGAAAAAAAATCTATTCTAAAATATACAGTGAGTTTTCTTCTTCCCAGATTAGGTTCTAAGAAAAGCTAGCTTTACTAAAAGAAGCATACGCTGTTATAACTTTCAGAAATTGGGCTTGATTCCAAGGCTCTAGGTGGATTTCCCTAAAATCAATGGCCCGACTCAACTTTGTTTTAGGTCGCGACTTCAAAAGCTTGTCGACATAAGAGTCGATATAGTTTAATGCGGTCTGTCGTGTGAGGCTAGTTGCAACCTTCTTTCTCTTGTTCTTGCAATTGCTGAGCTACGACCTGATGTTTTCTGTCGCGACTTGTTTCTTCAGTTGCAAGTTGATTAGTGGTCGCAACATGAATTCTTTGTCATGACTCTGGTAGTTGTCAGTAGTGAGAATTTTGGTTGCAACCTCATTTTTCTTGTTTCGAAGAATTGGTGTGTGACCTCAATTTGATGTCGCGGGCCTCTTCTGTTGTGGCGTCATTCGGTTGTCTTGAGCCTTCAAGCGGTCGTGACTCAAAATTCTTTAGATACCTTGTTTTCTTGTCGCGACTTGGAATTTAGGTCGCGACCTAATATTTTCTTTAATCACTGAAATTCTTGTCGCAACATCAAAAAGTATGTCGCGACCATTCCTTCTTCCTATTCAGTTGCAACCTCATCTCTCAGTCTCAACAGTTCCCTTCAATTTTTCTATTTATGGTCGCAACCTGACTATTCTGCTCGGTTTTGGAATATATGTCGCGACCTCGATTTGATGTCACAACATTAGTTCCTATTGCGATTATCATTGATCTTTATTTGCGACCATATTTTGACGCGATAAATTCTATGTCACGACTTCAGTAGTATGTCGCGACCTCATTTATGTTGTCAACCACTGATCCTTGAGTGCGACTCCACTTCTCATGTTGCGACTTAAAATTGTTTGTCTTTTCATTGTCTTATCGCGACATGGGATTTAGGTCGTGACCTAATTGTTTCTTTCCTTGCTGAAATTTATGTCGCAACCTTAAAAGTATGTCACGACTTCAATTCTGCCCCTCCTGTCGTAACCTCACTTCTTAGTCATGACATTTTTAACTGTACAACTCATTCTTATTGTCACAACATGAATTCTAGGTCGCGACCTTGATTGGAGTCTCGACTTATATCTTTGTCGCAACCACAAGGGTATGCAAGCGAGACATTTACAAGTCAATTCGGCCTTACTTTACATTGGCGACATTATTTCTTCGTTGCGACCAACAATATCTTCTTTTCACGTCGCGACCTCAAAACATAGTCGCGACATTATCTTCTTTGGAAGTCCCTCTTGTCTTGGTCTCTATAAAACCTGAGAAAATTCAAATTTTTTGAAAAAGGGTAAAATGATAATTTCGATCAAAACCCGAAAATTTTCTAGATCTCGGATGACAAAACGAACTTCATCGTTGGAATCGTCTCGCGAAATCTAGCTACCACGCCAATTTCGTCGGGCCAGATGTTGAAATTTCATATTTTAGAGGCAGGGTGTCGGGTGCCATAAAACGCTTGTGAAAGACATGTGATGTGACAAAATCTACTCTTGCATGTACCATGTGACACATGTTGCATAATTAAGTGAGATGATGGGAGATAGACTGGCTTAAGGTCAACCATATGTTAAATAGTTAAATGAAGGGACAAAGATGAAATTATTGAAAAGTTTAAAGTGAATGAGACAAAAGAAGAAATAGTCTTCTTCTTCTCCAAATTGAAAAGAAAACGTCACAGTGAGTGGGAGATCCAGATTTTAGAGAGAGAAAGTGTGACTTCTCTCTAGATTTCCCGGCTTTCGGACCGTCGGTTCTCGTCGAGATCGAAAGCCCGAAGTTGTTACTTTCGTGAGGGCTATGAGTGAGCACCTATTTTGTGGAGTTCGACCGCTCAAGAGTAAGGATCTTTTCTACTTGGTTTTATTCTTTAGCTAAGAACCATTTTAATGGATGGGGTTGTTGAGGCCTGGATAGCGTGTTTCGGTCTGAAAATCTTTGAACGTGAAGAAAATCCACTTGTGTGGTCGTGAATAATTACTGACGGGGACCTTTGTTCACGTGATTTGTTATGTGATTTTTGTGTGGTTAGGTGATTCAAACTGAATTGCTGATTGTTATTAGCCCAATATAAGCTAATTTTGGTGTTATTGATTGTGAATCGAATAACATGAATTATGTGATTAGTATGAATTAATTTTGTTAATATATACATGTAAAATATATTAGCATCAATTGTTTGGAAATGACATAATGCATTCCATATGCACCGGGGCACCCTAGAATGATAGGTGTGAGTGCATGACTTGAAAGAAAATAAAAGAAAATGAAAACGGTTGTGAAAGAATTTCAAAGAAGATTTTTCGAAGAATTGCCTTAGAGAGTGATCCAACAGTTCATCTCAAAGGTGGACCCATGACTGTTCGGAAAAATTATCCAATGATTCACCTCGGAGGTAGTCTGATATATTTACGAAACTTCGGTAATAAGTTTTCGAGAACAAAAGCTTTTGTTTTAGCGTATTTTGCTCTTGTTGGCTTAGGCATGTGTGAGGGAGTCGGTGAGGACTTGAGACATGGGATTGGGCATGTAGACATTCAAGTAGGATTATTTATTTGCTTGAGTGTGATTGGTTGCCATGACATGTGTACTTAGGTGGGGAGTAACCCATGTAGGAAATTATCACTACTGGGCATTGTTCACCCTGTCGAGGGATCGTTATTTCAGGTAAAGGGAGTGTGTACGGAGGACCGGGCTCAGGAGCGCGTTTTTTAGAAGAAAGATGGATTGTGGCTTTGGTATTCATTTTGTAACATGTATTAAAACTCTAAATTTTTGATATATGTTTTGGTTTAAAAGTAATGTAATAACTCTTGACTATTGTTATATAGTTGATATATTCTTGATGAGTATTGATGTGGACAGTGGCGTTTTTACTCATGTATATGTCTCGCTGATATGAGACACGGATGTGCGGAGGTTGTGGGTGGTGACAGAGACACCGGGATTGGGGCGTCCACCGATCTCAGCAAGAGTGTTCTTTTTATGCATGACTTTTATTTGGCTTGCCATCACTTCTAGTCGTGACCTGCATTCTCTGTCGCGACCAAGGAACAAAATATCGGTAATTACGGATATATCGGTACTTAGATTTTACGGATGCTCTCGAATATCGATAAGCTGCTCCGGTGGATATTTTGACAAAATATCGAGTAAAGCGAAATTAATAAAAATACTTTAAATTCATGGAAATACTTTGTTGAACTTTTATAAAAGACATAAATAAAAGCAAATATCACGAACTATTGAAAATAATGACCATTTATAATTTATCGAAATTACATTACAATAGTAATTAAAATCAAAATAGAAGACTAATGTGGCTCCATTTACATTATTTGATGAAGGGATCCCATCTTGATGAAGATAATATTCATAATAAGATCTTGAAAATATTGAGATAAATCACTACAAAGAAAAAATAATTTGAGAGTTAAATGAAGCTTGGATGTGTATGTATGAGTTTGTAAAGAGATTGTATGATTTTATAGGTATTTATAAAAGTTTTGGAGTAAAATAGTGATTCTGGAATGTTCTGATATTTACGATATTTTACGATATTCTACGATATTTATCGATGTTGATATTTTCACCAGATATTTTTGCAGATGTTTTAAAGATATTCTAGATATTTTACGATATTTTGAAATTCACGCGCAATGGCTGGCGTGCTCCACCGGTCGCGATTTTCGATTGGAAAAATCGGTTTTTCGATACCGGCGAAAAATCGGCGATTTCTGATTTTTCCCGATTTCCTGCGATCGATTTTTCCTCTGCTTTTCTTTTCGGTCTTGCGGCGGCAGATTTTCGATATATCGGCCGAAAAAACCGATTTTTTGTTCCTTGGTCGCGACCTCACTTGGGCTCTTAATCTATTTTCACTCCTTATTTTTGCTGGAATTTTCATTTCTGCTTTAAATTTCTGCAAAATATAAATTTGGTAAATAGCACATATTTCTGCATAAAAATAGACAATTATATTGTAAGAAAAATCAGAAAAATGGACTAAAAATTCCATAGGTTGACGAGTGGTCAACGAGACACCCCGGGATTGGGGCGTCACGGTCTCAGCAAGTGTTCTTCTGTCGCAACAACTTTTATTTGGCTTGCCATCACTGGATTGTGACTGCATTCTCACATCGCGACCTCACAGGCTCTTGATCTATTTTCACTCCTTATTTTTGTAGAATTTTCATTTACGCTAAGTTTAACAAAAATATAAATTTATTAAATCTTTCATATTTACATAAAAATAGGCAATTATATTGTAGAAAAATCAGAAAAATGGTAAAATTCAATGAGTTTTTTACTCATCAGTACTCATGACATACCATCGAACACCAAACATAGTGTTGATCTCTACCATGCACTCACACCCCTGTCATGCGACATCCCGTGCATAAATGCAATGCAATGACATTGCATGTATCTCATGCTACATGCACAATGAATGCCATGTGCAACAATTCAAAATCATACTTCATGCCAAGTATAATGGATAATCATATTTAATATATAATTATTCCCATTTAATTTCCATATGTCTAACATATATCTCAACATGCTTCACAGCCACAATAAACATGTTATTCACTTTTCATGCATCTCAAGCATATATCAACACCAAGTATCAATCATACAAGCAAGGATAACTTGGTACCCTTTATCAATTGTAGCATAAGCAATACCCACAAAACAATCCCCACATCAATTTTTTTTTACAAGGGTAGGAAAACACCCGAAATTGTGAGCACCAAATGCCATTCACTGGCATATGGTTAAATTATAGACTCAGTCAAGAAATTTCAGCTTTTGTTTTATTTATTTATTATTATTATTTTTAACAAATTTCAAGACTATCATTAACGGCTATAATTTTAGCCATGAAGCAGTCCTCAAACTCAGCCCGAAAACTGTCTTGAAAAACAATCCCAACATCCGAAAACTTAGTTCCATGGTTAGGGCTAAACCACATAGCCATTTACGGCCCTTAGATTAAGAGGAATCAGTGTAGGAGAAAACCCTACCTTTTTTTGGAACTTCGACGAAAAATTTGGATTTTGTGCCTTGTAACCCTTAACCAGTAAACCCGACTTTGTCTCTTACTCGACGAGTTTCGACCATCGATGGCCAGGAGATCTTGGAAGAAAGCGGCCCAGTCTCTTCCTCTTCTCTCTGTATCATGCGCGCCCCAATCTCCCTCTTTTTTCCCTTTTCTTTTCCTTACGCTTCTTCTTCCCTTCCTCACGGGTGTTTGTTTCCTTCAAGTGAGAGGGAAGCTTCCTCCTCTACTATTCATCTTGCCATGTGTCACATTTTCCATGGTCCATAATGTCACATGGACACATGTCTAAGGTGGCACTCTCCACACCGTATGGCTCTCATGCCATGTGTCCTTATCTGTGTTGCCATGTGGCCTTCTGGTCATGTCATGTGGCATCACCTCATGTGTCACCCGACACTCAGTGCCTTGAAAAACATGAGATTCCGACCATCTCAAAATTCAACGAAATTCTACTAGGTAACTAGATTTCACTAGATGAATTCAACGGTGAAGTTTGTTTCCTCATCCGAGATCTAGAAAATATTGATTTTTCACCTCTCTACTATAGTGGCAATTTGTAGTTTTGCTATTTTGAAGAATTTGAAATTTTCCGGTTTCACCACGAAGCCCTGCAAGAATGGCCCAATCTCAGAGTATATATAATATTTCAATTGACCATTCTCTTTGTATACCTCCCATATTGACTTTAGCATCCATGAAATGTAGTTTAAATGATTAGGATGAGTATCTCTCATATTATTTAACTTGTTAGTGACCATTTGTATAGGTCGATTATATGCATTTCCCTTATTCTTGTGATATGTTTATATAATGGAAATATATTGAGGACTGTTATATGTCAAATATATAAAGAATTTAAAGTTGTCATTGTGCCTTTACATGATGAAGGCTAATGTCGTCGATGGAGGCAGCGTAGTGAAGCATCCGTGATGGATTAGGTTGGTAGGCAACTCTTCCATTGGGGTGTAGGTGGAGAGTACCTTTGACACGGGTGCATAACCCATCTGATGTACTTCTCCTATACTGAGATCAGCTAGATGCACAGACTCTTGATCAGGTATTGGTATATGTAAAAGTATATGTTTCTATAGTAATTTCATTCATATTCACATCAACGTTATTGACGTTAAATGTAAATGTTTATGTCTTATGGCAGCCATACGTCGGAGAGTTAGTTGACCAACTACGGATATACGCACTCCGATCAAAAGTCACAGTGGGCGATGTCACCTTATGTTTTGGGACTGTTGGAGTGGCATCGTCAGTGAGATCTTGCGGTAATTTAGAAATTTTACGGAAATACCTCTATTTGCTCTTATGAGCAATAACTATATAAGTGGATGGACGTGGGCGATTTGAAGAAATTAGGTAACGTATCAGCTCCATCACGTTGCCTTATGGGATCACATAGCCGGACATGATCATCCACTACACCCCCTATGGTGGGTATTATGGATTTTCATGATCCACTATGAGTAGCATTGTCACAAGTATTACCACGACGTTTTATGTACTACCACTATACTGGAAAAGCATGATTTGGTACCATACTACAACGAGGCAGCTTCCATGGCAATAGATATCAACATCAGCGTCTCCGACTTTTACCATCCTCATTGTCTCCCATCGATAAGGCGGAGTAAGGACCATGATTGACAACTTGTATTAGAGTTGGGTGCACTTCCACTTAGGCGACCTCGCGCTCCATGTACACGTCGAGTACTTTATCCATCAGCTCCCTCGGCTCCGTCAGCTCCATTTGAGATTGCAAGGGACCTTCTAGATCAACTAGTTGTGTATTCTAGGTGTCGTTCTAAGAGAAATATAAAGAATCCATCTTGTGAGACTCATTGGTATATATTGATATTTGTACACAATTTTTTTATATATTTATATGATTTGGTTTATATGTGACATCAAAGTTTCTTGTTTACTGAATTAGTTATAATTTGGATGTGTGTGGGTGATGATTTATATATTAAATTGTTCTCGATGCAAACTTATAGGTTATAATTGGGCCATTACAAAATCCATTGAACATTCCATGATTCTTGTATTTTAAAATGATATCACACAAGCAGATATTAAGTTAGAAATAAAAATAAAACACAAATATTTTAAAATAAAACTTGCAGAGTTTATTTGGGATTTAAAATGATTTGGATGTACTTATTGTGAAAATTGAAAAATATTTACAAATATATTTGAATTAATAAATAACTTATTAATGCTAATTTTGTTGATAAATAATATTATTTTTAATTTCAACTAGTAAATTTATATTTTTAAAATATTAATTTATCAAATCTTTGTTCGAACCCATTAGTTTATCAAATCTTATAACTTTATTATTCTCGTTTCAATAATTTTTAAACAAGTTGATGTAAAAAATAATAATAATAATTTTTAAATAATTTTTTATTTTAAAGATGATGATGATGATGATGATAATAATGATAATAATGATAATAATGATAATAATAATAATAATAATGATAATGATGATAATAATAATAATGATAATGATAATAATGATGATAATGATGATAATGATAATAATAATAATAAAAAATTAAAGTGATAATAATTTCATATTTTTTAAAGAATTACTGTCACATTAATTTTTTATTATTATTATTATTACTATTACAATAAATCTTCTCAAACACAAAAATAGTACCAATAAATGGAGTTTTGTACGGAAATAAGCTCTTTGGGAAAAAAAAGATAAATTCAGTTCTGAGGAAAATATTTACTAGAGTAGTGCGGTGCGGCAAGCAGGAGCGGCATTTATTCATCTGAAATGCGTGGCGACAACGGCGGCATTTGAACTTAGTAAATTGCCGTCGTTCATAACGGCGGCATTTGAATTGATTTAATTGTCGTCGTCGACAACGGCGGCATTTAGTTAATTCAAATGAGTCGTTCTAATAGCGACATTTCAACTAATTGAGTGTAAGTGTTATGTGATTAGTGCCCGAAAAGTCTTTATTTTAAGGCCACATCAGAGATGGGTTTTGGCGGGTGCTTTTGCGCGCTAATCATCAATTAAACTATTGATGTGCGAGGTCCACTTAGTTCCACTGATGCCATTTCGAGCTTGTTTTTGGTGATTTTGCAGGTCTTTGAGTACCTCGGTCATTTAGTTCAAGTCTGACGTAAAGATACGTGCCGAATGCTGAGGAATCACGATGTTTTCAGCCATAAAAAATGAAGGAATTTGAAGTGGATTTTGAAGGAAGGAGAATGCATAGATGCAGTGAGATGCAGTGAGCAAAACAGGCGATCCCAGGATTTTCGCTATGATTCGAATTTATTTCAGGACTGCGAAAGTTTAGCAATCATAGCGAAAATTTGTAATCTAGCGAAATGAGGCCCTAAGCTAGGCTAGCGGGGAGATTTTGCTAGCTAAGCGAAATCTCTTGTGCCCTAGCGAAATTTGCAATTTAAGCTATCTCACAATGATTTAGGCTGGCTAATGAAATCAACGTTGATAGCGAAGTTTCTCGATTTCGCTATCTCTGTAAATTTCGCTGGAGCTAGCGAGAATTTCGCTAGACTAATGAATTTTAAACTATGCTAGTAATCCCCTGTATCGCGAATTGCTGCCTGTGATTTTATATTTGATCCTAAGCGACCACGTTTGATGTATTACCATTTTAGCCCTTATGTAATCTCATATTTTAGGTATTTTGGTAGTTTCACACTTTGGGTTGTACTATATAAACCCCCACAAACTTGTAACCCTAAGCAACTTTGAAGCAACTTTTCATTTTATAAATTTTCCCGCAGCTTTCATTTTAGGGTTTCATTTGCTCTCTTCTCTCTCTTCTTTCTTTCATTTCTGAGAGTGCGAACACACTCCTTGAGGATAATGACTCCAGGGATGCTTGGCCTAAGCCTCATGGGTCTGAAGGAGGGTGGCTAGCTTGGTTTTTGGGTTGCTGCAGGTTTTCCTCATGCTATAAGTAATCTGATCTTTGCATTTATGGTTCCACCTTCGAACTAGGGTTTAATGCCATTTAATGTTGTTCCTTTGGTCGATACTTGCCATGCTTTAGGGTTAGTGCATGCTTAATGCTAGATGCCTTGATATTCTTCCTAGAGGCCATTTACGAGCCCTTTGAAATGAGGTTAAACGCTAGGGTTTTAAAAGCGAATGGGACTTTGAATGCTTAGTACTTGGTTTTGACTCAAATAGGAGTGGTTCTAGGGTTGGAAGTTTTATAGTTAAACTAAAGATGTCGGTTTTGGCTTTGACTATAGGTCATTTGCCCAAATGCGTAACGAGACACCTTAATACCCCCATGTTATCGAGGCTAGTGACCCCGAGCCTTCAAAGTTACCATTTCACATTTCACTTTAAGCCATTCACAATTTAGTCGGTGAACACTCCGACCCATTTGTTTTAACAAAAATCAATCCAAACAAAAGCCTCACCATTTTCAAACAACGTGCTAATCATTAGGTAGGATGAAACCCATCCCCATGTTCGACCCTAGGCGCTATGCTGCGTGCTTGACTCTGGCGTGGGAAGGCAAGGATACAAATATTGTTGATTCAGAATCACCTTCTGGGTAGCGCGAATCAAATGGCGCCGTTAAGTGGTGCCAAACTGCGTATGAGGAGTTGATGTGTACTTGTAATCCACATTACAAGTGTTTGTTGACCTTTTAGACCCTTTTGGATACGATTCTTTATGGCGCAGAAGTTTCACTACTTCGCGATTCTTGCATTGTTTGTTTCTTACGATCGGTTTTATTTTAACTAACAACGACCTTTAGGCTTGCTTGTGTTCTTTATTTGTGTCTAATTTGGTGCTTAACGGTGTGTATGCACCGGTGGGATAGAGACAATTCGGAGTGGCGCAAGAATCGATTACACCCGGTTGAACAAAGTTGTGAAGTGGAATGTACACGGTGAAAATATGGATCCTCTACTTGAAACGGCAAAGTCGATGGTGCGGTGAATCCAGCGACTACGGTGATGAGGACCATATACCTCTCGAGTTTAGTGCTCCTTCTGCATCATACCTCTGCTGAAGATGTAGCGGTGAAGGACCTTTACTTAGTGCCCCTGCTTCCCACTTTTCATGGTATGGAGAATGAAAATCCATATTCGCATATAAGGGATTTTGAGGAGGGTATGCACTACCTTGAGGAAGGTATACTTAGGCATGGATTTGCTCTAAAACTGGCATTTCCCACTTGACGGCTCAAGGACAAAGCCAAGATTTGGCTCAATTCGAGGGCCGAGGAACGATTAGAAGTTGGGGCGGATCTTAATTTGAATTTGAAAAATTCTTTGATTGCCACAAAGACCAGCAGTTTGAAGAGCGGATCTACACTTACTCGGCCTATGACAATGAAATTCTACGATCTTTGGGAGAAATTCATGGATACCATCAGTGCTTGTCCACATCATGGGTTCGATACCTGGATGTTAGTGAACCACTTCTATAATGGTATGTCCCCTGCCATGAAGCAGCTGCTAGAAACCATGTGTGGAGGTGATTTTTTAAGTAAAAATCCGGACGAAGCTATGGATTTCTTGAGTTATGTGGCTGAAACTTCCAAGGGTTGGGATGAGCCAAACCCGAGAGAGGTAGAAAAAATGAGGCCCTCAGCCCACCAAAGGGGAGGAATTTTTACACTTTCGGAGGACATAGAAATGAAAGCAAAAATTTAGACCCTAGCTAGGAAGGTGGAGGAGTTAGAAGGAAAAGGCTCCATGAAGTGCGAGGCGGTGGCCCGAAAACCTTTGCAGACAGCCCATTCATCGATTGCAACCCTCTGGTAATCCGAGGAGAACATCATCCATTGCCCCATCGGTGAAGGATTTGATGTCGAATATGCGAATGTTGTAGGTCGATACAAGGCCACAACCTAATGCCTTATAGTAATACCTGTTCGATTGGAAAAATCACCCTAACCTCTCAAAAACCTAATCCCACAACCTATGTACCCCAGTTTAAACCACGATTTGGTTCCTCATCTCAACTCTGACCACCATCATCCACTTCTCCCGGTTAGACAGCTTAATGCGAATTTGAAGCGAGCGGGTGAAGCGACTTTGTGGAAGAACAAAAGGGATCCAATGCACAATTGGCACAAAGTTGATCTTGTAGAGCACAGAACAAGAGAATAGATGGGCTTGAGAGCAATCTTATTGAGAGAAAATAGACAACTTGAGTATTCGATCACTAAGATCATGATATCACTGGAGAGTGCGGGAGAGAGGAAGGTTCCCTTTGCGAAACATTGCCAAATCAAGGAGTGCATGAGATAGGTTCATTAGCAATTCAGGAATGGATGAGGTCAAGGCCTATAAGCTCCTTTGAGGGGTGGAAAGAGGTTGATCAGCCCGATGCCCGAGCTAGTTGAGGAGACGAAAAGGAAAGTGGAGCAGACACATTTTCTGAAGGAGACTCAATGAAGTAACTGCATTACCACCTCCATTTCCCAGGCACTAAGCAGAAGAAGGCATCAATGACGGGTATCTCAAAGTCTAAAATGAGGTGAAGGTCAACATACCTCTTTGGACATCATCAAGCAAGTCCCTGCACATGCAAAATTTTGAAGGATCTTTGTGCAATCAGGGGTTGGGCATTGAGAAAAGGCATTTTTTAAGCGAGCAAGTCGTGCCATAATCAAAAGCAGAACCCGATCAAATACAAGGATCAGGATCTCCCACAATTTCGATTAACTATTGGTGGGTTTGCATAGACTCAACCTTGCTAGATTTAGGAGCCGGTGTAAACCCTCTTTATATACTACGTGTATAGCGAGTTAGGTTTGGAGAGCTTAAACCTACCAACATCACTCTATCATTAGCCCGATCAGTCGGTAAAGATTCCTAAGGGAATAGTTGAGGATGTGATGAAGGTAGACAAATTCGGTAGACTTTGTAGTGCTTGACAGAGCCATTAGCAAATGGGCGATCATGTGCCCGATTATCACAGGAAGACCATTTCGGCCCTTTGCCAATCGCGATCATCAGTGCCGGGAAATGGAGTCATGCGGCCTCACATTTGGCAACACTTGACAGTGGAGTGAATATCTTTCACTTGAGTCACAGCACAAATCATTGGAAGGTGAAGTGGAAGGAAACAATGAAATGCGCTCGAGTTGATCGGAGTACGGGAAGCCAGCGTAAGTGATTGCAGAAATAGCCAACCAAGGTGACGATTGTTTGGGAATTGCCATCATTAGCCAACTGCGAGGAATTTGATCAGGCCCAAATTCAACCGGTGAACAATTCAACAATGAAATCAGCATCAAAATTTCTTTGCAAACTGGCTAAGGGGTTGAGGAGATCCTCCTTTTGACCCTCCATGGTAAATCAATGAATTTGGGTTGGTTTGGTGTTCTCCTAAAACGATGCTGACTCAGTAATTTTTAGTTTTTTATTTTAATTTGGTCAATTTAATAGTTTCTATTTTCGTAACTTTCTCTTTTAAGTAATTTTATTTTAATATTATTTAATAATTGATTTTTAGATATATTTTCATATAATAAATTTTTTATTTTAGTATTATTTATATTTTAATCTTGAAAAAAGAAAAAATCAATTTGCGAGGGCTAGAGCGATTTAGCTACACTAAGCTAGAAGCATCCGGTCGGCACGGCTTCAGGCGCTTTATAAAGGAGGAGGGAGGGAGGGGCTGATTCATATCATCCCCACGAGCCAGGTGTCCGTGAGCCTGGTTTGCCTGGCTCGGTGCCCAGTTTCGTTTTGCCCGGCCTGCCACGGTAGCTCTTCGGCCAGATCCGGATCCTTCTGTAGCCGCCAGCGGCCGTCTGTGAGCCCGTGCCACAGCTTCACTGAGTCATTCGCCGCCTTCTCGAGCCACTGAGCCACGAATCAGCTGCAGCCGCCGCCGCCTCCCGGTGCCAGCGGTGACCTGTTTCCCAACTATGCCGCCACGAGTGGCGGGTGCCTGAGTCGATTCAGTCAGTGGCCGTGAGCTCACGGTTGGCGATTCGCGACCAGTGATGCCGTGCGCTTAGTCCACCTTGGTCGGTGAGCCTTAGTGCGGCGTCACATACACTGCCACGCCCTGCCTCACGAGTCACTTCAGTTAATGTGGTCCGCACTAGAGGTGGGTCACTTTGAGGCCGAGAGTCGAATTCCCGGCCTCCGGCGGGGAGCGGGCTGGAGTTCGGCTCCGGTCCGAGCCGGTCCGAGCGGTCAGGAGCCTCAGGGATTTGATATCAAACCGGATGGGACCGGGCCTTCACGGTGCCGAGAGGAGATCGAGCTGGCCCTCGGCGAACGTATGCCCGGGGCCGGTCGTCTTCGTAAGCCCGGGCATCAGCGTCATCAGCACCCGGAGGAGAGCTCATCGCCCGATTATCCCGACCTCGAGGATCGGAGGCCCTTGATGATCGAACTGTATCCGGGAGCGTGGACTCGCGCGGGAGACTTCCATGGAGAGTCTTATTCACGGATTAGAGCGGTGACGGTGACCCAGTTAGGGACTCATCGCATTGTCGGAGCATTGCTCATACGCCGTTCGCCACGGCGGTTCTGCTATCCGGGTGTACTATAGTTCTACCATTCCATGACCTCCGGGGGCCTTAGTCGTAGAGCTCAGGTCGTATCGATGATGATCAAGGAGTTCGCCGGCCCGGCGGATATATGTCTGGCGCATTGGGCACGCCGCTGGTCGCAGAGCCAATTCTAGAGTTATCGAGATTGGCCTCGGCCCGACTCGGAAGAAGAGATGGTCATGATCTTGCTTCGAACACCTTCTTTGGACCAGCATCACGATTAGGGCGACTTAGCCTCAGATGCTTCTTATTGATCATCTTGCTCCGGACCGGCTCTTCACGGCTGCGACCTTTCGTCCGGCGTAGGGGCCATCCCCTCGAGCTGTCACCGGATCTCAGAGGTTACGGTTGATCCCTCCCGAGTTAGTGATGACATTCACTACATTTCGAAGGCCAGTCGCGAAAGACTTTGGCTCGAAGCGAGAAGAGTCTACTTAATGATTACATTGGCAGGCCATGTCACGGAGCACTTAGGCTTTCGAGGAGCCTCGGATTGAGGAGATCGGATGCCCTCGAGTCCACGACTATGGAGCGAGCTATGGTGATGCCATTTCTTTTCTCCTCCGCCGGCCCGGGACCGGGAGGAGGTGCCGGGCGAGGAGGCGGGGACTCACGGAGGAGAGATGTGCATGCTCTACGAGGTGAGATGGAGAGGAGTCAGTGCTGAATATATCTCCTCCATCTCCTCCTCTTGCTGCCGACCACGGCTCCTGGCGGCCTCGGCCCCGTCGCATCGGCCTGACACTCCCAGATAACGTTCGTAGCGTGATACCAGGAGATGGTGTGTGAATCTTTATCTGTTAGTTAGCACCCACCGGGCATGTCCCACGATGGATCTAGAGGTGACTCATTCAAGACCACTTTAGGCGATGTCATACCATGCTCCGGCGAGATCATGATCACTAGAATTCTACACGTGTTCTGACCATAGAGATAAGCGGCGGCCCGACATCCTTAGACATCGCGGCCACGTGACGAGCCAGGATCTGCGCACGAGATTGGGTGCGTGCGCTCGCGTCATACAACTCCTATCTATTACATTAATACATGCTCTTCTTGGGAGGAAAAGTTAGAGGTAGGAGTGTCTTCTGTTATGTTTTTGTATAGTTTTCAGAGTATCGGCGCTGCGATTTTGTTTAGGTTGTATTGCTTGATAGTAGGCGTGATATTTTAATATGTTTAAATTTGTATTTCTTGTATTAGCCATTTTGGTTATATCAAAGCTTTACAGCCTTATTTACGATTTACTATACTTGTCTGAGTACTTTGTGTCTTTATTTTGTGTATCTACTTTTTCTTCAATTGAATGATTAGATTGCTAAGTGGAACAATTGAATTGCCTTTAGTGGAGAATTGAAACCACTATTGTTACCTTAATGCTGGTTGATTCCATACATGATTCAGTTTTGGTCCATTGAAGTTTTAAGTTTCAGCGAACATTCCCCTTTAGCTAATTCATACATTACCGCGTCAGTTAGTACGATAAATTTTGTGAAATTGTACACTCCTTTCACTTTGCAAAACCGGCCTTGGAAGCGTTGGCGACCCATAATAGGTTAGTTTACCTATGTATGAAGGCCCGATGTAGTCTTCAAAAGGAAAAGAAAAAGCAAAAATAAAAAAGAAAAAATAAATAAATAAAGAAAAATAAAAGCGTGATGCTTTGCCTTGAAACCTTGGTCTGATCCAGGGGTATATGGCGAAAGCCTTTGAAGCCCGATGCCCTAAATCTTAGTTGGTTGGGAGTCATCGACTTTGTATTCGTTACATGGGTGGATGGGTAGAGTTTAGCGTGTTGGGGTGCTCGATTCTGAAGTCATTCGGGTCGGGGTGAAACACAAAGTTTGTGGTCAAGTGATCCTTTTGGCTTGATGCCTAGGCCCTTAATTGGTTGAGTCATGGTGAGCCCCGTTACGGACTTTGGTGAAGTCGAGTTTTAGCATTACACCTTTGCAAATGTGACCAAATAAAGAAATAAAATTAGCTAATCCTAACTAGGTTGTTCGGCGGTTTAAGGTCATGAGTAGCTAGCTTGGGGGGAATAATTTTGCAATTTATGGCTCCAATGCGGTTACATTAGAATCATTAGATTTTGATGAAGTCTGAGTTGATTTCCTTGAATCCGTCTTGACTGCTTGTTCTTATATGGTTTCTGTTCTCTCATGTCGGTTTTCTAACAGAGTGTAAATTGTTCATTTTAAAGGTAATGTTTATCTGTACATACACTTTTTGAACCATATATATACTTTTTGTAAAATCACGGCATGCATCCCATTTTGTTTTAGCATTGCTAAAAGGTTGCTTGATATTCGGTTGGGGGTGTGATTAGTGCCCAGTGCTATTTTGAGCCCTATCAGATAGGTTTAGAGTGCTTTTGCACTAATCATATCAGTCGCCAATTGATGTGAAAATGCGGAGTCCACTTAGTTCCATGATGCCATTTAAGGCTTGTTTTTGGTGATTTGCAGGTCTTTGAGTACCTCGGTCATTTTTGGTTGAGTCGGCGTAAAGATACGTGCGGGAATCTTTGAGGAATCCGCGATGTTTTGACCATCGAAGTGAAGGAATTTGAGAGTGGATTTGAAGGGAAGGGAGAATGCATAGATGCGGTGAGATACGATGAAGCAAAATAGAGCGATCGAGTTTTCGCTATGATTGCGAAAATTTATTTGGGATTGAAATTTACATGATCATAGTGAAAATTTCGCAATCTGCGAAATTATTAACTAAGAAATCTCTGTGCCTAGCGAAAATTTGCAATTTAAGCTATCTACAATAATTTAAACTGAAACAAGCGAGGTCGCGGTGATAGCGATTTCTCCAATTCAGCTATCTGTGGGATTTCGCTAGGCTATGAAATTTAAGCTAGACTAGCAAGAGTACTGCTATGCTGGCGAAATCCTGTATATTGAGTGCACCCCTTACATTGATTTTGTATATTTGATCCTAAGCGACCACGTTGCAGTGGCAGTACCATTTAGCCCTTATGTAATCTCATATTTTAGGTATTTTGGTAGTTTCACACTTTGGGTTGTACTATATAAACCTGAACTTGTAACCCTAAAACGGCTTTGATGACTTTTCATTTTATAAATTTTCCCGCGACTTTCATTTAGGGTTTCATTTGCTCTCTTTTCTCCTCTCTTCTTTCTTTCATTCCTAGTTGTGACTGCTCCTTGAGGATGACAACTCAAAGGATGTAGCTAAACCTCATAACTGAAGAGGAGGGTGGCTAGCTTGGTTTGGGGTTGTTGGGTTTTCCCATGCCTCGTAATCTGGTCTTTGCATTTATGGTTCCATACGCTGAAACTAGGGTTTAATGCCATTTAATGTTGTTCCTTTGGTCAATACTTGCCATGCTTTAGGAGTTTGATTATACTTAATGCTAGATATGATATTCTTTAGATACCATTCACGAGCCCTTTGAAATGAGGTTAAATGCTAGGAGTTTTAAAGCCCAGATAGGACTTTGAATACTTAGTATGGTTTGACTCAAATGGGAGTGGTTCTAGGGTTAGGTTTTATAGTTAAACAAGATCCGGTTTGGCTTTGACTATAGGTCATTTACTTTGATACGAGGAAAATAACCCAAGGACACCTTAATACCCCCATGTTATCGGAGCTAGTGACCAGCCTTGAAGTTACCATTTACATTTCACTTTAAACCATTCTGATTAGTCGGTGAACATCTGACCCCACTTTATTTTTAACAAAATCAATCCAAACCTCACGAGGAAGCCAGAAATAGCGACAAGCGGCGGCATTTGAACAGTAAATTCTTAGTCGTTCTCTTGGCATTTGAATTGATTTAATTGTGATCCGTCGACAACGGCGGCATTGAATTGAATTCAAATGTCGTCGTTCCCTAGCAACGACATTTCAACTAATTCAA
>JAEQBH010009832.1:0-47816 GCA_016808115.1 Tetrastigma voinierianum
ATTCCTTCTCCAGTATTCTGACAAAGGTTTCAAACCCAAGCAGCTTGGCATGAATTAACCCAATAATAACAAATATACTACGGTTTTCACAATACTATCTATTTTTATGATTAAATATGTAAATAAATTCTTTAAAAAAAGTAAATAAATTTTTATTTAATGCCATAATTTAAATTATATCATAATTTCTAAGTGGATTTTCCCTACAGCTAGAATCATTATTTTTAAATTTAAATTTTTGTAATATTTATTTTGGATATATGCAGCAAGAAGAACACAAAGAGATGACAGGGCATTTGATGCAGTATCAATCCAGGTGAACAAAGATGGAAAAGTAACCACATTGCCAGTCCGCGAATGCTTTCAGGGCGTAGTGGTAAAGTTCTTGGATATCAACTAATCTTCCTGATACTCTAACCACATAACCTATCTCATCAAACCTTCAAAATTGAGTAACAGTTTATCGTGTTAATACCACTGCAACAAACAGTTAGAATCTGAGAATTCAGAACAGAGAAGAAGACACCTCTGTTTCAGATGTAATTACTGTTGTATGTATGTATGTATGTTTGTTTGTTTGTTTTGTATGGAAAATAAGTTCAAAGTAGAAAACATTTATTGATGATGGTACAATGTTAATATCAAGTTTCCATGATATTAAATATACACCTCTTTGGGCAAATAGGAAAGCTTGAGAAACTTCTCACTTTCATGTTTTTCTTTAATCTTTGAAAGTATTGCATGATGTTGATAAGTTGTCAATTTGATGCCTTTAAAGATTAAATTAAGTGAAGAATAATATTTTTGAGTATTTACTACATATATACTAAAATTAGCAACCTTAATAAACACATAATAATAATTTTTTTTTAAATTCCTTAAAAACCTTAAAAATTTACATTTTATTTATTCAAATATGTAATTTTTATTTTTCTCAATTCACTTTCCCTTTTGGAATCATCGTATATTAAAAATGACCAAGATTTTAACGCGATTCCATCATACTGCCTTCGCGTAGTAAGCAGATTCGATATTTAAATAGAGTAAGGCATGAGGGAGAGGTGTCAAACTTAATTTCAGTGTGGGCCAGGTTTACTACATTGTAATTAATGTGTTTAGTTATAAAAAAAAAATTAACACCATTTTTTTTTTTAGGAGTATACTTTTATACGCTATTTTCTACCATATTCATTGTTTTTATGATATTTTTTATTCTTATAAGGCGTTAAGAAAAAAATAAGTAAAGAAAAAAATGAAGGAAAAATACCATTCAAAATTGTTAAAATTATTCTTTATTTATGGCCCGAAAAATGTATTTAGTGATAATTATATTTAAATATATACAAAAATTTAAGAGCCAGTTATTGCGTAAGCGCATTTATAATTTTATTTTATTTTATTTTTTAAAAATTAAAAAGCAAATTTTTTAATTGTCTTACGAGAAATTAGGGTTTTTAGCTCACTTTCTTCCTCTGCGATTAAAGTCACTCCAATCCTTTGCCTGCTTTGTAAACTCTCTAACCTCTCGAAGCTTTTTACGTATTTTCTTTCTTTATTCGAAGTTTTTGTTTTTCTTTCCCTCTCTTTAGTTCCCGACACACTCGTGTGAAATGGGTGAAAATCTCGTGTAATTGCATCCATACTACGATCTTTTATAGTTAAGATTGCTCTCACTTCTCTTCCTTCTCCCTTGTATGCCAATGTTGTTGTGTTTGATTAGTGAGAGAAAGTGAGGAGAAGAGAGGGGGAAATGAAGAAATTGAATCTTGCGTTTTTATGTTGTTTTTCTAAAGGGATGAAATTTGGGAGCTTGAAGATTTAAATTTTTGGTTAAGATTTTCTGCGTAAAACAAAGCTGTGCTTTCTCACAGTTGGATTTTGAATTTTGAGCTTCAATTAGGGAGCTAGGTCATTTTCGAGTGAAGATTTTCTCACCGCAGATGTAAATATCGACAAATACGAGTCATTTGCGGAAAGTCAAAATTTTATTTTCAGGAGCTTAGATAATCTCCAAAAATCGGCCCAGGGTTCGCCAATGAAATGCGATGGAATGTATTTGTTTTGGGGTATTATTTTATGATGAAGCAGATTATTTTTTAAATCTTTTTTTCTTAGGTGTTAATTGAAGGGGTCGGAGCTTTGTTCGGTTGAAGAATGGCTTCAACAGGGCCACCACAATCTTTGAAAAGATCAGATACCTCGTTAACAAGAGAAGGAGACCAACTGATTATTATCCGTCTAGGAGCTGGAAATGAAGTGGGCCGTTCCTGTGTCTACATGTCCTATAAGGGGAAAACCATATTGGTAATACCGTAATGCATTGTGCTTTTATTTTGGTTGCTAGTTTTTTTACTTCCATTTTTCAACATTTGGTTTTTAATTTGTTTGTTTCTGTTTTGTTCATGTTCTATGGTGATAGTTTGGTACATGGAATTCATCCGGCATACTTTCGGGCTTGCTGCCATGCGTGATGAGATTGATCCTTCAACCATTGATGTTCTTTTGGTGACACAGTATGTTCTTTTCCTTGTTGAATATTGTAATGTTATTTGTTTTTATAACTTAGTAATCTGCTGAATTGAGAAATGAAGTTAGAGAATATCATTATTATTTTTGATATTGTAATCCTTAGGTATGGTCATTTTTAACGCAATTTTTCTGAAACAATGGAATGAATCCTTCTTCAATGGTCTTACTGAGAAAAATGATCAAACAACTATTGCTAAAGCATATAAAGATTCATCTGTATCTTCTCTTATCAGTAACTTGTACTATTAGGAGCACTGCAGATATATCTTATGGGATTGAGACTACATATAACACAAATTTTATGCCATCTTCTGAATAGCTCTTGCTTCTCAATGGTTTCTTCATTAAATTTCCAATTTTTCTGCTTTTTCTCAAGGAATAAACTCTTGGAAATTCCTTTCTTCATGTAAATAGCTTCCTATACTTGAAATCTATCGATTTCCGGTCGGCCTTGAGATCTTTTATTGCTTTGAGTAAGATTTTCTTGAGCCAACTTTCTCCATTTGAATCCCATTTGCATGGCTGTTGCATGCTCTTAAAATGGTCAGCACATCACTAGTTAGTTTATCTATCATTATAAGCATTGTAATGAGGTATTCTCTGTGCATTTGGTTAGATTGATCACTCTATAGAAAGACCATTCACGATTAAGAGGTTCCTAGGGGATGCGGGTTAATGGACCTACCCCTTTGCATACGTATAAAGTGTCCATACACACACTTGAACATGTACTTTTTCGTACTTTTTCGGGCCCGAGGCTACAATAATCAAATCTATCAGCTGGAAATTCCTTTGGAAGGCCCCTTTGCATCTACGTATAAAGTGTCCATACGCCTCGAACATGTACTTTCGTACTTGAGCGCACGAGGCTACAATAATCAAATCTATCGGCTAAAATTCCTGTGGAGGAGCCCCAATCGCTCGCCGTCTTTGATTATGTTGAAGTTCCTATTGCTTTCCTCAGCATTGTTTTCTTCTCAGTGAATGGGTTTATGTTAATCTCATACTTATCTCTGAGCAGTGCTCTTAGATGTGGTATGTAGCAACATATGCTCTTAATGATCATTTCATTCAGTATCTTGCATGTCTTGTCTTGTCAATGAACTTTTGTCAATCTTGAAACATTTTAGAACTTTCATCTTCAGTTTTCCTTTTTGGTTATCACACTCTGCTTTCTCATGTAAATTGTCCACACATTCTTTTAGATGTGCTCTCCACTTCTTGCATTGTAATGTGTTGCATTTCCTCTTGACTTTCACTTGGATCATCTTGCATCCTTCCATATTTCCTGGAGAAGGTTGGCCATTTATCTAATTAAAATTTATGCTATTACTTTGCCTATAAATTTAGCTAAAATATTTGAATTTGTTCGTTAGACCACATTCAAAGGGCGAGTTTATGACACATGCATGAGGCTATCTACAAGTTGCTTTTTGTCGATTGTATGTGAAAGTGAGCAAAGTTTCAGTTGAAGATATGCTATATGATGAACAAGACATTCTTCGCTCCATGGATAAAATTGAGGTGAGTTGATTTTTGTTTGTAGATGTATGTTTCATTCTTCCCTTTTTGGAGACTAGTAATAGTTTCCTCTAATTTCCTCTAATTGTCCGAACTAATTTTGAAGCTAATCTAAATGCATCTGTTTCCTTGATTGGTTGTAAGGGACTTAGATTTAGGCCTTTTAATCTTTTTATTTTCTAGTTCTAAATTTTTGGTCAATGTTATCTTTAAAGTTTCAATGATTACTTTATTCCATGGAAAATTGGATTTAGACGTAGTGATATCAACATATCGAAATTTATTTTGATTTCTAATCCTTCTTATCACTTCCTTTTTTGAAGGCCTGAAATGGTCCATGTATCACAGATTAGCTTACATCCGTTTATTTAAATTTGCAGTTTGCTCTAATGTTCTATCTTGGGTCTCTTATTTGAAATTAATACTGCAGAAACATCTACTACCTCATTCACCAAAGCTTAAATCTTTCCATGGGTTCTTATCGAATCATAGATTCTACAGAAGTGCAGAAATATTCTTTGTTTTAGATCTTCATCACATTGTACTTTGTTCTTACTTCTATATGAGATTAATTGGGTTTTGTCTTCAACGTAAGAAGGTTTTGGCAATGTACTAGGTAATTACGTATTAGATTAAATTGACTATACTTCTAATATTGGTTTTACAGTGTGCTCCGCATACTATTATATTATTGTCACGAATTTAGTTTCAAACTTGTTGTTATATAACCAATCTAAGAAAATATAAAGGCTTGTTACGAAAAAAAAAGGAAGCAATATGGTTTGTCAGTGCTTCTCATATGCCAAAATATTGGTTGCATATAATCACGATGCATTGCGGTATTTCGACATTTAGCAAATTAGGCTTTAGATGTGTTGCTTAATTTTATTATCTCATTTTAATGTTCCTGTAACTATAATTAAATCCATCTTCTGCAGGTTATTGATTTCCATCAGACATTAGAAGTAAATGGAATATGATTTTGGTGTTACTGTGAAAAAGCTTCACTACTCATCAGATCAAGATGGTGGAGATATGGCTGATTTGAAGGCTTTCAAAAGCGAGATTCATGCTCTAGCTGAGATAAGGCATGCAATATTGTCAAGCTTTATGGCAGTTCATTCTTTGAGAACTCATTTTTGATTTATGAGTTTATGGAAAGGAGCTTGGCTTATTCTAAGCAGATAAAACTAGCGAAAAACTTGATTAGTTGTGAGGCTAAACATTGTGAAAAGGAGTGGCTAAAGCTTTATCTTATATGCACCATGATTGCTCACCTCCAGTAATTCATCGAGACATAACCAGCAACAATGTTCTGTTAGATTCAGAATATGAGCCCATGTCTCCGACTTCGGCACGGCTAGGCTTATAAAGCCGGGCTCATCTAATTGAACTTCATTTGCAGGAACTTTTGGTTATCTTTGCTCCGGTACCATTTTCTTAATTAGTGCGTTAGTTATCTTGTGCCATTTCTTAGCGGAGGCGAGCATGATGTAATCTTCTTAATTTGCAGAACTTGCTTACAAGATGAAGGTGGATAATAAAACGGATGTTTATAGCTTCGGGGTTGTAACAATGGAGGTAATTATGGGAAGGCATCCAGGTGAACTCATCTCATCACTGTTATCATCATCATCCTCCTCATCCTCAACCTCATTACCCCGATTACTCTTGGCCATTGGTACATTGAATGATGTTATGGACAAAAGCGCCCCTCACCTCCTATGGATGGAAATTGGGTGAGCTAGTAGTGGTTGCAGTGAAGATAGCATTAGCATGCTTATGTGTCAATCCCGATCTCGACGACTATGCGACCAGTTGACAGAAGCATTCTCGATGCAAGGGCCACCACTATTAGCGTTTTCCATGATTACATTGGGTGAAGCTTTGCTTGGTCATAGGCGAAACTAGGCGACGGTCCTTACTTCTCCATGTGTTTTTTTATCACCCGGAATCATTTGATTTTATTAAGGCGAAAATCTCTTTTCTCTTGTCTCTCACTTTATAATTGGTCATAAAGGTGGTTGTGAAACTATGGTATGTCTCTATACGAGGCTTGATCATCTTACGATCTGCTCTGTTTTGAGAGATTGGATAATTTGTAGTTCTTTGGAAATGAAGTGGTAGTTCCATGTCTACATGTCCTATAGAGGTAAAGAACCATACTGGTATACCATAATGCATTGTGCTTTTATTTTGGTTGCTAGTTTTTACTTCCATTTTCAACATTGGGTTTTTAATTTGTTTGTTTCTTTTGGTCATAATTCTATGTTTGATAGTTTGATACATGCAGATTCATCCAGCATACTCAGGTATGGCTGCTTTGCCATACTTTGATAAGATTGATCCTTCAACCATTGATGTCCTTTTGGTGACACATTATGTTCTTTTTCCTTGTTGAATATTGTAATGTTATTTGTTTATATAACTTAGTAATCTGCTGAATTGAGAAATGAAGTTTACAGAGAATATCTATTGTTTTTGATATTGTGTAATCCCTAGGTATAGTCATTTTAATTTTTTTTAAACAATGAATAAGATTGTTTCTTGAATGGTCTACTGAGAAAAATGGCCAAAAACAACTATTGCTAAAGCATATAAAGATTTGGCGAGAAGCATTTGCGAACTTCATCTGTATCTTCTCATATCAATATCTTGTGCTATTAGAGCCTGCTGCGAGATATATCTTCAAAGGAATGAGACATCTACCCAAATTTTATACCATCTGAATAGCTCTTGCTTCTCAATGGTTTCTTCATTAAATTTTCCAATATTTCTTTTTCTCGAGAATAAACTCTTGGAAATTCCTCTCCTTATATGAAATAGCTTCCTATACTTGAAATCTATCACTGTTTTCTAGTATGGCCTTGAGATCTTTTGTACTTTGAGTAGATTTTCTTGAGCCCAACTTTTCTCCATTTGAATTCAAACTGCATGGCTGATGAATGCCCTTGAAACGATCGAAAACACATGCTAGTTAGTTATCTACCATCGTAAGCATTGTTATGAGAAGTATTCTGCCAGCTAGATTGGAAGGATCACTCTATAGAAAGACCATTCACTATTAGAAGTTCCTTTTTCACAGCTAAAGAGGATGCGAGTTAATGTACTTTTCGTGCCCGAGGCGAGGCTACTGATAATCAATTTTATCAACTAAAATTCCTTTGGGAGAAGCCGAATATTCACCTTCTTTGATTATGTTGAAGTTCCCATTGCTTTCCCTCGGCATTGTTTTCTTCTCGAGTGAATGGGGTTATGTTAATCACTTACTTATCTCGGAGCGATCTTGCTCTCACTGCAAAGTATCTTATAAGGACATTATTTTAGTTGGGCGAAATAATTTGCAACGAAACATATCTTTAGTTTCATATTTATTTGGTCGCGGCTAACGGTGACTCCATATATGATTACGAGATAGAATTGTAGTTTGCATGCAGCGATCATAGGGCGGCGAAGACATTTATTCTGTAGTAGAGGAGCGACCAAAGGGTGAGTGATAGCAATAATGAGACTACTACAATGGATTGTTGAATATCTAGAAAAGACATGATAATTTGGGTTTCGGTTGAGTACCCACTTTATATCTCTTCTATTTTCCTTCAGTTTTCCTACTAAGTGCATGAATTTCGATATTCTCTAGATTCTTTGTGTTTTATTGAGTTTTGTTTGAGATTTATGTTCGAAAGTAGAAATATTAGATTTTCTTTGCGTTGAATTGCGTTGCCCGAGGGTTGTATAATTGAGAAAGCATTATGTGATCCTTGGTATCTTGAGGTCATTTTTGTCGGATCTAAACTTCAGCTTTTGATTGATTTAGTGAATTAAAATCTATTAGTATTCATCCAAAACCATACGGGAAAATGGTTGGTCGTCGCAAACCGGTGATCCTTAGTATTTGATAGAATGTTTAGAGAGAAACGAGAGAACATAAACGGAGCAGTCCCCGAACATAATTGTTCCAGTCAGAAGATGACCATTGCATATGTTTATTATTTATGAATATTTGTAATCATTTAGTAGCATTTAAGTGGCCATCATTTCCAAAGGAATACATAAGATAAAGAGCATATAGAAGAAGGTAAAATACCTTGTGGGGTTTGCATGGAAGTTCCCACAATCTCCTCCATTCCCGCCAGATAGTTGCGCTTCTTATGAAGGTCATGTGATCAAGTCTATAGAAGACAAGCCATTGCTTCACGCTCATTTGATTTCGACCCGACCAATCCGAGCCATTGCTTCCAAGGCATACAATTGATATAAGCATTAAAGTAAACGCTCGAGACATTGGAAATTAGTTTGGACCACGATATTCATGGCTAGTCATTTATAAATATTGCCAACTAATATTTGCCCTTGTATGAGCCAAGTTTACAGAGTGATTACAACTTTGTGTGTGGCTGAATTTCTTCTTTAGTATGCCTAACTACATTTGGTTTAAAAAAGAATATTTGCTAGGAGTCTTTATGCGATTTAGAAACTAAACATCTAAATTTAAATTCCATTCCCTATTCCTAATTTATTTTCTCTTCCATTGAACCGTTTCCATTAATTTCCTAGAGAGAAAGTATAGTTGTTCTAACTTCATACTGCAATGCTAAGCTTCTATATGGTTCACCACGATTCTTTGGCGAGCATAATTGCTGGCGAAAATTGTGAGTACTTATTTGTATAATTAAGCGATAATCGTGTTTTGGAACAAGCTTTGTTTTAATTTGAATGTTTATCAATGCTTAAATAAATTTTTGGTTGGGAAATTGTTGGTGCTATATTATTCTAAGGCAGTTCTTTTATTCAAAGTGCTAAATACAATAGAATTGGAACTGAAACGTTTCGTATAGTGCAATTAGATCACTGAAGAACATATCGATAAAAAGACATGCAGAGCCCTTGAACAAATTTACATTTAATTAATTGTGCTTGTACAACTACATATAAAACTATCACTTTACAATCGTGTGATAAATTAAAACAACTGTAAACAGAGTTATTAAGAGACATATGCAAAAGTAGGGTAAGTTTGGCCAAGTAAGAAGCTATCAGTCGAAATCTTGCGATCCTTTTATAAGCATAAACTTTGTTTCTCTAAGGTCCCACGAAATGGTTATGGTTTGATAAAATTTGTCCCCAATAGGATGTCCCATGAAGGGTCTAAATGGTGGTGGTGAAGCATGCGACGGACATATATACGAGATATTGATTGCCAAGTAAATTTAGAACAATGTTGCTTAAGAAAGAAGATTCAATGGGGCTCATGTTATTTTTTCCTTGTCCCAGTATAATGTACACAAAGAGACAAACACTATACGAGTTATTGTAGTTTTATTGTTTAAAAATGAAATAACAAATTTAAGAAGTCACAAGGTGGATAGGTGGCTTGCCTTATTTGACCATTGATTTATCGGATGAAAAGCGAAGGTTTGGTGCAACCTGATTATACCCCACAATATAACCACAAATGCCCACGCTATTGGCGTCGGATGCGGGGAGTCATCGAGAGGCATTGTTGTCCGGCATGGATCGAAATTGGTAATGCGATCTTTTCCACTCACGGTGGCTTGAACTTTAGCTGCAATTAGCTCGATTTCTTCCGGTTGATTGGCCGGAAGATATACCATTTATAGTCACGACAAAAGAATTGGCTTATTCTAATCAGCACATTATATATCTTGGCTTGTTCTTTTTCAAATCTGCTGCGGTTGAGGACTTATGCATCAAAAGGGTTCTACACTGAAACTCTTTTGACCTTTTTATTTATGTTATACCTCAAGATTTTCTTAGTGAAACTGTCCTCTACACCATCTGGAGTGCGGAATAAAGCTTCATATCTTCCTAAAAGGCGAAATCGAGAGATGATTAGCTTCAATGTATATATTCTAGTTTAACTACATGGATGATTGACAAATCTACTATTAGATATATCTTTAAGGTATCCTGGGCATATGGCTTTGTTGAATATTGGAGAACAATGAGAAGAGAATAAAAATCTGCCCGAAAATAGGTTAATAGTCTAGTTTTGAAGGTATATTTCAACATATTTCTTGCCCTTTTCTTGCTAAAGATCTAAGAACCCAAGCATATAATAGTGAAAGGAGGCGGCGAATACTAAATTGCAACTAGAAAATCATAATTGTGAATTCAACTTCGACAGGTATCTTCATTTTCAATTTTCATTTCTTCTCCTACTTCTTGATATTTTTCAACCATAGAGCAACACATTTCCATATGTGCGATATTGTGCACTCTTTTCTTTCCCTCTATTACGCCAGATCATCGGGCTGCGGCAGGGATCGAAAGAGTGGTTTGAATTGGAGTTCACTATTGAAAAGCCTAAGGAATATGCGTATATTTTTTAGCTAATATTGTATTGTTGATTCATGGCGAGAAATGGAAGAAATAATTTATAGTTCATTATTTTGTTGCAGTCTCTAGTTAGCCATTGGTTCATGGTTGACCTTTTGATATAAACTTATGATTAAATATAAGTTGACTTTTTTTAATATGAACTCTGTGATCTTTTGGCTGTTTGGATTTCGTTTGGTTACCTATTGTTGATGAATAGCAATATATCTTTTCTTGAAATTTTTGGGTGAGGTAGATTATATCTCCTTATGATCTAAGATTTATGATACATCTAAAGATTCCACCTTTCATTTATGGTAACGAATTTACGGCGAAAGAAACAAACCCATATATATCTACCCTTATAGTAGCGACCCGACAAAGCACCCGTCTATATATCACTTTACATGTATGACGATAAAAAAACCCCATCTATATATCACACCTTATAGTACTTGACCAAGTAAAAAAATCCTCATCTATAACTTCCCTTATAGTAGCGGCCAACAAATTACCCCATCTATATATCACCCTTATAGTTCTTTGGCCATGAAGTGGCTTCAATCATAAATGCCCATATAGTTGCGGCGAGAAATAGCCTAAATCCATAACCATCTCTAATAGTTGCGACGAGAAATGGTCCCTCCTAGTATCTTCCCGGTTGTGGCCAGAAAATGACCCAACCATAGGCCACCTTTAGTAGTGGCCAAAACTAAACTTGTAACTATAACCTATAGTTATGCCCCCTATAGCCACACCTTGTTGAGGCCCATTTTCCTTGCATCTATATCATATGAACACACTTGATCTTACTTTTGGTTGGGAATTCGATCAGTCCCAGCCTAAAAGCTCCACTTCCTGTAGTGTCTTAGTTATGTAGCAACATATACTCTTAACAATCATTTCATTAAATTATATTTATATCTGTCTTCTTAATGAACTTTTGTCAATCATGAAACTTTAGAACTTTCATCTTCAGTTTTTCCTTTTGGTTATCTAGTTTACTTTCGTAAAAATTGCCCGTATTCTTGCTAGATGTGCTCTCACTTTCTTGCATTATGTGTATTTGCATTTCTTGTCACGGCTTTCACTTGGATCATCTTGCATCCCTTTTATTTTAAGGAGAAGGTTGGCCATTTATTTAATTAAAAAATTTATGTGAATTACTTTGCACAGAAATTAAGCTAAAATATTTAATTTGTTCATTAGACCACATTCAAAGGGCAGTTTTATGACACATGCAGCGAGGCTATCTACAAGTTTCTTTTGAGCTGAAATGGTCCATGTATCGGAGATTAACCGTCCCCATTTATTTGAGTTCGCGGTTCTTTGTAATGTTCTATCTTGGGTCTCTTGTCGAAATTAATACTGCGAGAAACATCTTACCTCATTCTTAAGCTTCAATCTTTCTACCATAGACAATTCTTACGAATCATAGATTCTACCGAGTGCAATTATTATTGTTTTAGATCTTCATACATGGACTTTGTTTCTTCACCTTCTATGAATTAATGGGTTTTGTCTTCAACGTAAGGAAAGGTTTTGGCAAATAATACTAATATAGGAAGAATTAGTCTACTAAGATTAAATTGACTATACTTCTAATGTGATTTTTGGCCTCCACCACATTATATTATTGTCTTGAATTTAGTTTCAAACTTATTTACATAACGATCTAATAAAATATAAACATTCTACGAAAAAAGAGCAATATGGTGTGTGTGCCTCATATACGAAATATTGGTTGCATATAATCCTTTGTCTGTTCGCATTTGTATGGACCTTACCACAACAATTGACTTTAGATGTGTTTGCTTAATTTTATTTATCTCATTTAATGTTCTGTAACTATAATTAAATCCATCTTACTGCGGGTCTCATTGATTTCCATCAGGTGTTTAAGTAAATGGAATATGATTTTGAATTTGTTACACGGTGGGCACGTCCTTGGAAGCCATTTTTGTGGTGATATTGCTGGTGTTCGAATACTTACACTTTAGAGACTATTCTACTTAAAAGAAGATTGTCATCTTTGTCTTTCTTTGAGATCCGTGATTCTCCCCTGATATTTGCGTAATTGAATCTACTTATGGTGTGCAACTCCATCGGCCTCGGAATCGCGAGGAAAAGCGACTACGAGGATAATAAATCCACTTTCTGGCCATTTCGAAGGGGCGTGTTCTAATCCCTGCATTTTGCTTTAGGCGCCAATGAGTATTGGTCTAACCATCCTGAGCTCCATTACATCCCCATATATTATGCTTCCCCCCTTGCAAAGGTGCATGGCTGTTTACCAGACATATCGGCACATATCTGCTTTAGAGTGCATTGAAATTTTAACGATGTAGGTCCATCGGTGGTATTCGTAGTCAGGAGTGGTCTTAATTGGATTATCAAGACAACTATTTGAAATATGTAAGTGCTACGATAAGAAAAATGCATGTATGTTATACAGGAATGTCGTGGAAGGAACGTTGGCAAAACCATCATCAATGAACCCGAGAGTTACTACAATAGATGGTATTATTGCTTCCCTCGACATGCGAGGTCAGTACTACATATCTTTCTGCCTTAAGCGAGTCCATACCGGGTTTTGCTAACAGCAACACCAAAATTATTTCCCAAGGGCGCCCGATCCCGGTTGAGATGTATTTCAACTCGAGAAGAGAATTTGTTGAAAAAATTCCCTTTGAAGTCGATTATTGTCGGCCAGTTTCGCAGTAAAAGAAAGCACCGTATCGGATAATGGCTGATGATCTCCATGTCTTCGCTGACTATCCACTGAAAATATCTCCCCGGAGGATTACTGTGCTTACAGCACGGTGCCTTTGGTGTATTATTGGAGCATAAGTTTGACGGATATTGGAGAGTGTGGAGTCATTGCCGGGATGAAGAATCGAGGGTCAGGCTTTTTCGTGTCCATGAGCGGTTGACGGTGAAGTATTAGTCGGGAGAAGCATATTTCATTGCCTTTGGGGATCGGATCCAATTAGCGACATGGTTTCGACTGGGTTGTGGCTGCGGTTTTAAACATCGGCCGTGAGATCCCCAAGGTAGTAGTTGAATCGGAAGAGGCCACACAAGCGAGAAGAAAAGCATAGTAAGAAAGCAGAAAAGTTGTCATCTGCACTTCTTGTTTTTGTTTGGAGATGTAAAGTTTAGGAGAGAATAGAGCGGTGATAAGTGTATATAAATATGTGCATTTTCATAAGCAGTGGGAATGTTGAGAGCCAAAAGCGAAGGCCTTAAGGAAAGGGTGAGGAAGTAGCATTCCAGCGGATCGAAATCTTTGTGAAACGATACCTCATCTGTCTTAGCTCCTTCCCTGGGTTTCTTTGTATTTCCGACTTCTTCACGATTAATTCTGAATTTTGTGGTTAAAGTTACATATCAGTCAATGTTCTTAGTTAGTTGAATTAAGCACTTGGTTTAGAAAATATTCAACATTGATCTACCTCATTTCAAGCTGGATCACATATATCAGCTTTTTCTTTTTCTTATTTCCTTATATGTAGTAACGCTCGAGAGATTTTCCTCTTACGATGCAGGCTTCACAAATGCATTATATTGTTGAGCGAGTTATCTCCCCGGAAATTATGATTATCATGCATAACCCGATTAGTGAAGCATGTGAACAATAATTTTTTCTGGGGTTGTGTGTTCTATTGTTTGATGCTAATGCTAGATCAAAATCTTGTGAAACGATCCACACATCGTATGCTTAAGCTCCTTCCCCTAGTTTTTCTACGAATTTTAGAGCTTCTTCCTAATTAATTCTGAATTTTGAGGTTAAAGTTCTATATCAATCAATATTTCTTAGTCAACATAATTAGTTTGTTTATTTAATGAAGCTTCACTCATAATCTTGCTTGTTGCTCAGTCCTATCTAGGATTTCTGTGTGTTTGTATTCTTTTCAAAATTGTAATTGGAACAAGGTCAAATGGCAACTTTGCCATCTGTTCCTTTAACCAATTTTGGGTCTGCTCGATGATGTATCCAAAATAGTTTTCACAAATCAATTTTTTGGAACAGCTCCTAAATGTTTGAAATAATAAAAAACTATTAGAAGTTGTAAAAAAAAAAATTTTAAATTAAGTCTACAAATTATTGAGTCTTCAAAAAAAAGTCTAATTTGATATGAGTGCAAATAGCATCATTTTAGTTCTATTGCTCCAAAAAATTACCTTGATTTTACTTATTTTAAATGAATTGTCGTAGTATCTTCAAAAATTATTAAAAAAATTCTATTTTCAATTAATTTGGACACTAATAGCTGATGAAAATATTGGAAAATAAGATATCTTAGAGATTTCGTAAAGTATTTTATGCGAGCAAATATTGACTCATCACGGCTAGCTCCTTAGTTAGATGGTGATTCGTCCCTTTTATTTCTTGTAAGAAAGACTTGTGTAGAAATCCATTTTAATAGAAATTAAAATATTAAAGTCTGTAGCATATCTTATTTTGATTTGTATTTGTTTCCCTAATTGATTGTGTAAACCTAAAAGGATTAATTGTAAGTTTGTTCGCCTATGGCCCTATGAAACTGTGTTTACATGTGAAGAGGGTATTTAAGAGTATGATACTGCGCCATTTATAAACCAAGTTTCAACTTTCAAAAGACTTTATAATTTAAAATGGTATTAAAACAATGATTCAACCACTTAGGGTATGTTTGGTTCATGTTTTTTAAAAACTGTTTTTTGTTCTAAAAAACAAGGAGAATAAGGAAAACATGAAGAATACGTTTGGTTTCCATTTTTATTATTTTTTTTTTGTTCTGAATAAACAAAGAGACATAGTAAACTTTAAATTAAGAGGAATAGAACAATTTTAAGTTTTGTGTTTTCAAAAAGCGATTCTCAGAACGGGTTTTAAAATAATAACCAAGCAGACCATTACTCTTTGAAAAAAAACTTAAGAAGGTTTCTAATTGGACAAAGACTTTAAAATGGGTCAAGTATGAAGTTGAGACACCACATATCAAAGTCATGAATGCATGTGAAACTACATGACAAGCTTCTTTAAGATTTTTTTTATAAGTTACGGGCAAAGACTTTAAAATGGGTCAAGCATGAAATTGACACTACCTATCGAAATCATGAATGCATGTGAAACTATATGACAAGCTTCTTTAAGATTTTTTTATAAGTTACGGGCAAAGACTTTAAATGAGTCAAGCATGAAATTGACACTACCTACTTCGAGTCATGAATGCATGTGAAACTACATGACAAGCTTCTTTAAAAGATTTTGCAGATTCACGGGCAAAGACTTTCGAATGATCCCGACATGAAGTGGCGCTACTACTCGAAGTCATGAATGAAGTACTAATATGGGACAAGCTGTTTTATTTTAAGATGATTTCGATTAACAAAGACTTTAAAATGAGTTAGGTAAGGGGTAATTATTTAAGTCATTTTTTGTTAATTAAGTCGACATTACCAATCAATGCCCAGGCACCCCATCAGGGTCGGGTGTGACCAAGTAACTTTCGCAGCCGTGGTGGGTGTCGAATCAGCGCAATCTTAACACCCGCCATTATCCCATTGCTCGAGATTAATCTTTAACAAAATCGGATAGAGTCTCCTCTGTACGGAAAGCTCTATCCAAAATACAACTTTGTATAACATTACATCGAATGACCATTCAGACTCGATATACCACCTCGACCCCATTGACCATACCTGAATACTATACATGATATAGTGATATGTTTACAAGAGTTCAATTATACTCTTTGCAAAAATGATATAGAACCGAACCTTTGGACGCGAGCGAAAATCTTGTGATTACAGGTATCCATGCGTAGCTCTCATCTTAATAGAGGCGGCTTTAAGTCTCGGCACTGCAGGAGTTCCGGCCAAACAAAACCCAGTGAAATCGCGGAGAAAAGTTGCTCTTTTCCCTCCTCTCTCTCTCTCTCAACGTTTGGTCTAGATATTTATGTGAGATATTTTTTGATATATACATATATATTTTCTTGATTTTGATTTTTAGATATTTTTGTATTTATACATGAGACCATTAACCAATCGCGCCCTTGTCACGCTTTTCTTAATCCCGTTTCGCGAAACAATTTAATTCGTCCCGATTTCTGTTTCATCTATATTAAATGGACATTCTTTAAATATTTGAATTTTTTCAGGATTTTTCTCAAAATCTCGTTTTTCGAAGTCCCTTTCGACCCCCGTCGTCCTAGAAATTAAGTGAAAGAATCATTATCTCATAATTTAACGAAATATTCTTTAATTTGACTAGATTTCGTGAGGCAGTTCAACGGTGAAATCGTTTCGCATCCGATATCTAGAAAGAATTAAAATTACCATTTGCCCTTCTAGCAAGGAAATTCAAATTTATAGAGTTTTTTTTCGGGTCTTACAATCAAAGTCATGAATACACGTTAAAACTGGAGTTGAGTTTTTATAAAGATGATTTCAAGTCGCCCCATATACAGACAAATACTTGCTGTTTATTTTGATATTAGAAAGTTCACACCACTTATCAATGTCATACATTCTTACAAACACAACCATACATATATACAAAAAAAAAAAAAACTTACATTTTATTTTAGAAATTCCCTTCGAAAGGTTTAACGATGAAATAGTACAATTTTTTAAATACATTGCAATTTTTAAAAGCAACTGTGTTTTCCAAAAAAGGGTAAATTAAGTCATATCTATTTCAAAAGCTTAAGCTTCTTAGAAGTGATTAAGTGTCATTTATCTATTTAGGCTATTCAACATTGTATTAAAAATGCAACGGTATCTTATTTATATGAAAACATGTTACACCTGCCACTTCAATGTCATATACCTTAAAATAAATGCAATTTTTATATAAATTTTACTTTTCTAACGAAGAAGGTTATCTAGGATGCCATAATCATTTCAAAAATTTTCATAAGATATTTAATACTATAATTTAATAAATTGAAGCCTATCTATTGTTGGATTCTTTTAGTTGATCAACATAAACTAGGGCGGTTCACAAGGATTACTAATTATGTGAATATTTAGTCAAGATTTTTTCATTACAAATAATAGTATAAATTTAATCTTTTAGTAAATTTCCTATATAATTGATATGTATACAATCAATTTAACATATTTTGATCATATCTATCTAGCTTCAGTTGGATCACTTGCGTAATACATTATTGTCACCCTCTTTATATATTTGTAAGATATTTTAGTACACTATAATTTAATGAATGGAGGCCACATCTATAAATGTCTTCACCTCCATCAAATAGGATATTGACATGGGTGACTAATATAATATGAATACTTGGTCAAGATTTCATGATAATACATGACGAATTTTCTACCCTAATGAACATGGTATGTATCATAATTGAAGTGAATGTAACTGAAGTCATAAATTAAAGTTTTTAAATATGTTCTGGAATTGAGTGAAGACTTTAAAATGGATTAATTAGGAGGAATTTTTTTTTTTTTGTTTTTGTGCCGAAAAGTTGATAATACCTATCAAGTTGAGCAAAGAGACTTTCATAGTCAAGCACAGTATTTATTTCGGTTGTTTTTCATATTTTGGAAGTTGATACCTATAAAAAACTAAAGCCATTCTATAAAAGTCATATATATATATATATATATATATATATAACAACATATGTCAGGGAGTAGTGTTTGTGAAATGGACTTCTTGTATCAACATTGAGCCCTCACTTAAAGAATTGTAATCATAATTTTAAACATGTTACAATTGAAAGAGCATGGAGCAAAGGGAATGAAAAGGAATATTTTTTAATTATTTCTATGTAATTGCAATAGTCTATTTTAATTAGAAAATAAAAGTAATATTTTAAGTTATTTGCTATGTAATTGTGGGTGTTTAATTTTATAAAAAAATAAGACTATTTTTGATAAAAGAAAATAAAAAAAGTATGAAGTTGATATTAGTTATTTTCAATTCCATTAATTGTTGTGGAATGAGGTAGTTAGGTGTACACACCAAGTAATGGGAATGCCGAATGTATCACACTTAAGTTTATAAATAAGTGTTGCATCTTCTCCTCATGCTTGCACCTGTAATAAGCTACATCTCTACTAGCTTCGATAATGGCCCGTCAATATCCTTCATCCTCTCCTTTACTCTCTGAAGCTCATCATCGCTCCTTGCTTTTTCATATTTCTTGCTTTTCCCTTTATCTTCAATATCATCCTTCCATGTCATTTCACCTCCCGCCTCTGCACCTACCATTGCTATTTCAAAAGTTGAACAAGATCGAAGCACTCGCTCTTCTTCCTAACATGGAAGGTCGGCCTTGTGATCAAACCCAGGGTTTTACTCTCATCTTGGTTTTGGGCCGTAATTCTTTACCCGTCATTGGTTCGGAGTGGCTTGTCATAGGTCGCGGAAGTGTCTCCGATTTAAACCTTAGTTGTAGTTTTGAGAGGTACACACTCCAAAATCCTCAATTTTCATCTCTCCCGACCTCCTTGCTGCCAATTTGACTAACAACTCCCTCCATGGAACCATTCCAGTATGTGGTAATATTTCAAACTAATCACAATTCTTGATTTTGGTTCTAATCATTTCAACTGATTGTAATACCTGAACAATATGGAGTTTTAACATCACTTAGCTTTCTATCTTTGGCTTCTAATAATTTTAGAGGAGTCAATTCTTCCTTTATAGGAATTTGAAAAACTTAACTATTTTGCATCTTTATGAGAATAAGGCTTTCTGGTTCCATTCCTCGAAATTGGATTGTTAAGAT
Organism: Tetrastigma voinierianum; assembly: GCA_016808115.1. NCBI lineage: Eukaryota > Viridiplantae > Streptophyta > Magnoliopsida > Vitales > Vitaceae > Tetrastigma > Tetrastigma voinierianum. Next base: position 19,140 of record JAEQBH010009832.1, read on the forward strand.
CTCCTTAATCATCTTAAGTCCCAGAAATTAACAATATATTGGTCAATCCCCCATTCCATAAACCACTTGAGGAATTTAACCATATTGTACCTTCATACAGCTTGAACTTATAAGGTCGATTCCTCGAAATTCGATATTAAGATCTCTCTTGAAAATGATCTTGATTAGGAATTAACAATCTCAGCGGTCCAATCCCTCATTCCATTGGTAACTTGAAGAATTTAACCACATTGATCCTTCATACGAACAAACTATCTGGTTCCATTCCTCAAGAAATTGGATTATTAAGACCTCTTAATTATCTTGCTTTAATCGATTTTAACAATCTCAGTCGATCCCTCATTGGCCATTAACCAGAGAATTTAACCACATTGTACCTTAGTGCAAACAAACTATCTGGTTCCATTCCTCAAGAAATTGGATTGTTAAGATCTCTTAATTATCTTGTTTTGTCATTTAACAATCTCACTGGTCCAATCCCTCATTCCATAGGTAACTTGAGGAATTTAACCACATTGTATCTTCATACGAACAAACTATCTGGTTCCATTCCTCGAAATTAGATGATAAGATCTGCCAAAAGATCTTGAATTGGGAATTAACAATCTTAGCGGTCCAATCCCTCATTCCATAGGTAACTTGAGGAATTTAACCACATTGTATCTTGATACGAACAAGTATCTGGTTCCGACTCCTCGAAATTGGATTATTAAGATCTCTTAATGATCTTCAATTGTCAACAACAATCTCAACGGTCGATCCCTCCTTCCATAGGTAACTTGAGAATTTAACCACATTGTACCTTAGTGCGAACAAACTATCGGTTCCATTCCTCGAAATTGGATTATTAAGATCTCTTAATTATCTTGCTTTGTCATTTAACAATCTCAGCTGGTCCAATCCACTCCTTGTATTAACTTGAGGAATTTAACCACATTGTACCTTGAAAGTGCGAACAAACTATCACAGTTCCATTCCTCGAAATTGGATTGTTAAGATCTCTTAATTATCTTGCTTTGTCATTTAACAATCTCAGTCGATCCCTCCTTCCATCCCAGGTAGCAGGGAATTTAACCACATTGTATCTTCATCTGAACAAACTATCTGGTTCCATTCCTCGAAATTGAATGATTAAGATCTCTTAAAAGATCTTGAATTGGGAATTAACAATCTCAAGCGGTCCAATCCCTCACATTCCATAGGTAACTTGAGGAATTTAACCACATTGTATCTTGATGCGAGCGACTATCTGCAGTTCCGTTCCTCGAAATTGGATTATTAAGATCTCTTAATGATCTTGATTGTCAACTAACTCAATCTCGCTGGTCCAATCCCTCATTCCATAAATGGCGAGATTAACCACATTGTACTTGTAAATACGAACAAAGCTATCTGGTTCCATTCCTCGAAATTGGATTGTTAAGATCTCTTAATTATCTTGCTTTGTCATTTAACAATCTCACGATTGAATCCCTCATTTCCATAGGTAACTTGATTAACCACATTGTACCTTGGTGCACGAACAAACTATACGGATTCCATTCCTCGAAATTGGATTCATTAAGATCTCGCCAAGTTATCTTGCTTTGTCATTTTTAACAATCATGGTCGATCCCTCCTTAGGTAACTTGAGGAATTAGCACATTGTATCTTCATACGAACAAACTATCACGGTTCCATTCCTCGAGGAAATTGGATGATAAGATCTCTTAAAGATCTTGAATTGGGAATGCCATCTCAACGGTCAATCCCTCATTCCATAGGTAACTTGGGAATTTAACCACATTGTATCTTGATACGAACAAACTATCAGTTCCATTCCTTTTCGAATTGGATAAGATCTCTTAATGATCTTCAATTGTCAACTAACAATCTCAACTGGTCGATCCCTCATTCCGTAGGTAACTTGAGAATTTAACCACATTGTATCTTCATACGAACAAACTATGGTTCCATTCCTCCAAGAAATTGGATTGTTAAGATCTGTAATGATCTTAACCCGGTGTCATTAACAATCTCCTTTGGTCGATCCCTCTCGTTCCATAAGGTAGCGAGAATTTAACCACATTGTACTTTGATGCAAACAAACTATCTGGTTCCATTCCTCAAGAAATTGGATTGTTAAGATCTCTTAATGATCTTGAATTGTCAAATAACAATCCTCCTTTGGTCGATCCCTCGTTCCGCTTAGGTAATATTATTGACGAATTTGGGCCTTGGTAAGTAACAAACTCGATCGTCGCCGTTCCTCACGGAAATGAATAATATCACTCATTTGAAAATTTTGCAATTGTATGAAATAACTTCATTGGCGACACGATGAGTTTGCCTTGTGAGCACTTGTAAATTTTACGCGATGGGAACCATTTCACCAGATCTATGCGAGAGCTTGAAAAATTGCACTAAGCTTATTCGAGTTCCGGCAGAGAAACCAGCTCACCGGAGACATGGCGAAAGTTTTGGTGTATACCCCGAACTGAATTATATCGATCTAGCGTTAACAATTTTTATGGCGAGCTTTCGAGGTGGGGGCGAGTGCCTGACTAACACACTTGAACATCTCAGCCAATGATATTTAAATTGCCTACCACTCGACTTAGAGAACCGCCAATTACAGCAGCTTGATCTTTCCTCGAACCATTTGGCCAGGAAGATCCCAAAAGAATAGGTATGTTGCCCTTATTGTTAAGTTGTTGCTGATAACAACGATCTTTCGAGGGAAGCATTCCTTTGAAATTAGGAAAATTAGCGATCTTCAAACCCTTGACCTAGGATCGGGAACAACTTAAGCGTGAATTCGAAAAGAAATGAGAACTGCTGAAATTATAGTCGCGAACTTGAGTGGGAATCGATTTGTGGATAGCATTCCCGACGAAATTGGAAAGTTGCTTCGTCTTTGGAGTCTTGATCTTGTCAAATATCTTGTGGGGAGATTCTGGCTAGCAAGATTCACGATTGCACAGGAGGCGTTGAATCTCTCCTTGCTTGACTTCGGCACCATCCACGCCCACGATGATCTGGTGCTTTGACATCTGGCGATGATACATATCTCTGACCGAGTTGGAAGGTCCTCTCCCCCGACGCCAAAGCCTCAAACATTTGAGGCATTTAGAAATAATAAAGGTCTCTGTGGTAATAATATCCTTTCATCTCAAGCCTGTCTGCGATCAGAAGGCCAGTTTCTGTCTTGATCATACTACTCCTCATTGTAGGCACTTCCCCATTGTTCTTATTGTCGCTTTTATTGTTGGAATTTATTTTCTTGTCAAAGTGGGAAGAAAACAACCAAATCTACACTTGAAACCACGAATGTCAGATCTATTCACAATATTGGGACATGATGGGAACTTGTTGTATGAGCACATGTACGAGGGGAGCCACGAGCAATTCCGATTCGAAGCAGTGTATTGGGATTTGGAGGATATGGCCTTGCTTGTTTATAGGCTAGGAGTTGCCAAATAGTGGAGTTGTTCTTTAATGAAAAAGCTTCACTACTCATGGAGATGAAGATGGTGGAGATATGGCTGAGTTGAAGGCTTTCAAGCGAGATTCATGCTCTAACAGGATGAGGCATCGCATGATATTGTCAAGCTTTATGGCAGTTCATTATTTGAGCTCATTTTGATTTATGAGTTTATGGAAGGAGCTTGAGAAACATTCATAGCGATGAAGCAACAGAAAAACAGTTGGATTGTGAGGCTAAACATTGTGAAAGGGTGGCTAAAGCTTTATCTTATATATGCACCGTGATTGCTCACCTCCCGGTAATTCCGCCCGGTATAACTTGACAACAATGTTACGGTAGATTCGAATAAGCTCCATGTCTCACGACGGCACGGCTAGGCTTATAAAGCGGACGTTTCCATCTAATGGACTTCATTTGCAAGGGAACTTTTGGTTATACTTGCTCGGTACCATTTTCTTAATTAGGGCGTTGAATTCTGGCTGTTATAATTTCTTAGCAGGCGGAGCGACGAGCATGATGTAATTTTCTTAATTTGAGAACTTGCCTGCAAGATGAAGGTGGATAATAAAGCTGGATGTTTATAGCTTTGGGGTTGTAACAATGGAGGTGATTAATTATGGGAAGGCATCTGGTAGACTCCATCTCGTCCTTTGATATCATCGACATCCTCTCATTACACTCATCCTCATTCACAGGTATTTGCTGACCATTGGTTGTTGAATGATGTTATGGACAAAGCGCCCTCACCTCCACAGTGGATGAAGTCGGTGAGTGTAGTGGTTCTGCCGGTAGAAGATAGCATTAGCATGCTTATGTGTCAATCCCCAATCTCGGTAACTATCACAGCAGTTGAAAGAACACTCTCAATCTGGGGGCCGCTCTCCGAAGCCGTTTTCCATGATTACATTGGTGAAGCGCGCTTAGTCATGGAGGCCAAAACTGGGCGACCCGGTCTCCGCCTCCATGTGTATTTTTTTATCATCCAGAATCATTGATTTTATTGAGACAAAAATCTCTTTTTCTCTGTCTCTCACTTTATAATTGACCCATAAATTGGTTGTGATGCAGCCTACGACTATGTCTCTACTTATGAGGCTTGATCATCTTCGATCTGCTCTGTTTTTGGAGAGATCGGATACCTCTAGGTGCTGGAAATGAAGTGGGTCGTTCCTGTGTCTACATGTCCTATAAAGGGAAAACCATACTGGTATACCATAATCGTTATTAGCTTTTATTATTTTTGGTTCGCTAGTTTTTCCTTCCCATTTTCAACATTAGGTTTTTAATTTGTTTGTTTCCTGTTTTGGTCATGTTCTATGGTGATAGTTTGTTGTAAATTCATCCAGCATACTCAGGCGCCGTTTGCTGCCATTCTTTGAAGAGATTGATCCTTATTAAATTGATGTCCCTTTTGGTGACCGCGGTATGTTCTTTTCCTTGTTGAATATTATCAATGTTATTTGTTTTTTTATAACTTAATGTCGCTGAATTGAAATGAAGTTTAGACAATATCATTATTGTTTTTGATATTGTAATCCTAAATTATAGTCATTTTTAACGCAATTTTTTTTTTTAAACAATGGAATGAATTGTTCTTGAATGGTCTCTTGAGGAAAAATGACCAAAAACAACTATTGCTAAAGGATATAAGATTTGACTAGAAGCATTTGCGAGCTTCATGCAATATCTTCTCTTATCAGTCTCTGGTTCTTTTTTCCTTATTGGTCATGGAGCGAGAAACTAGTGACCCGGTCCTCACTTCTCGAGTGTATTTTGTTTTATCATTCGGAATGATTGATTTTATTAAGGCGAAAATCTCTTTTCTTTGTCTCTCAGTTTGTAATTGACGCAGATTAGTTTGTGATGCAGCCTACGACTATGTCTCTACTTCTGAGGCTTGATCATCTTCAATCTGGTCTGTTTTTGAAGATATCGGGTACCATTTGGTAACCTGATATATTCTTAGCGATCATTTCATTCGATATCTTGCATGCTCTACATCTTGTCGATGAACTTTTGTCAATCTTGAACATTTTGAACTTTCATCTTGATTTTTCCTTTTTTGATTTATCTACTCCTACTTTCTCATATAAAATTGCCTCTTTTCTTTTAGATGTGCTCTCCACTTCTTTATAGCATGTGTGTTGCATTTCTGTCAGGCTTTCACTTCAGATCCTCTTGCATCCCTTCCATATTTCTTGGAGAAGGTCGGCCATTTATTTAATTAAAATTTATGCGATTACTTTGCCTATAAATTAAGCTAAAATATTTTAATTTGTTCATTAAAGACCACATTCAAGACGGATTTTTTGACACTTGCAACAAAAGGCTATCTACAATTTGCTTTTATGCGATTATGTGAAAGTGAGCAAAGTTTCGATTTAAGATGTGTTGTATGATGAACAAGACATTCTTCGCTCCGTGGATAAAATTGAGGTGAGTTGCTTTTTTGTTTCAGATGTATGTTTCATTTCTCCCCTTTTTAGAGACTATTAATAGTTTCCTCTAATTTCCTCTCATTGTCGAGGCGATTTTGAAGCTAATCTAAATGCATTTGTTTCCACTGATTAGTTTGTAAGGGACTTAGATTTAGGTCTTTTTGTCTTTTTATTTTACGGTTCTAAATTTTTGTCAATGTTATCTTTAAAAGTTTCAATGAGTACCTTATTCCATGGAAAATTGGATTTGGAGCAGCGAAACGGTATCAACATGTATCAGTACACATTTGATTTCTCATCCTTCTTGTACTTCCTTTTTTTGAAGGCTGAAATGGTCCATGTATCACGAGTTAAGCTTAGATACATTTGTTAAAATTTAGTTTGCTCTAATGTTCTATCTCAGGTCTCTTGTCGAAATTAATCTTTACTTGAAACATCCCTTTCATTCTTAAACTTAAATCTTTCTACCATAGACATTCTTACAGATCATAGATTCTACGTCTGAAATTCTTGTTTAGATCTTCATCTGTGGAATTTGTTCTTACTTCTATGAGATTAATTGGGTTTGTCTTCAACATAGGGACATTTTGTGAAATAATACTAATATGGCAATAAGAATTAGTATATTAAGATTTAATTGACTATACTTCTAATATTGATCTTTTTGGTGCTCCGCTCTGACCCATTATGTTATTATGACTATAGTTTCAAACATATTTACATAACACCAATCTAATAAAATATAAAACTTGCTCTGAAAAAAAAGGAAGCAATATAATTATTATTATTGTGTGTGTGTGTATTATTTATTATTGTGTATTATTATTATTGTGTGTGTGTGGCGTGTGTGTACAGTATTCTGTGTTGTGTATTGTATGTATTGTGTGTATTGTATTGCCCATGTGTATTAGTAGCTGTATGTGTGTAGTATTGTTGTGTGTACTTTTTGGCTTGTTTGTATATTTATCATATACCCAAAATCTCCAGTTTGCCTATAATCCTAATCTATTCTGGTATTTGGACATTCTGACAATTGACTTTAGATGTATTGCCAATTTTATTATCTCATTTCGTATTCCTATAACTATAATGTTAAATCAACACGCGGGTTATTGATTTCCATCAGACATTAGAAGTAAATGGTATCTGATTTGGTTTGTTTTAAACGGTTAGGCACGTCCTTGGGTGCCATGTTTATAGCTGATATTGCTGGTGTTAGTACTTTACCTTTGGAGACTATTCTCGCGAAGAAGATTGTCATCTTTGTCTTTCTTCGAGATCATGATTCTCCTTGTATTTCAACTACGAGAAAATGTCGCCCAAAAACCATTAGGAGAATTTGTTGAAAAAAGACCCATGAAGTCGGTGAATGTCGTGATCTTACGGTAAAGAAAGCGTTCACTTGTCGGATGTGGCGCGATGATCTCCATGTCTTCGCGGCTATCCACGGAAAAATATCTCCCGGAGGATTACTATTACTTATAATGGTGCCTTTGGTGTATTGAAGCATAGGCTGAAGCGAATGTTGAGTGTGAGTCCTTGCGGATGAAGAAATACGAAGTCGACTTTTCGTGTCCATGAAGCGGTTGGCGATGATATGAAAGTCGAGAGAAGCATATTTCATTGCAAGCGGAGATCAGATCCTATTAGCGACATGGTTTCGACTCTGTTATCATCGGCAATCCTCCTCGTCCTCATCCATCAATTTACGTTCTTCTTGGCCATTTGGACATTAAATGAGCGTTATGGACAAGCGCCCTCACCTCACTGTGGATGAAGTGGGTGAAAATTTGAGCGTAGTGGTTGCGAGTGAAGAGATAGCGATGGCATGCTTATGTGTCAATCCCAAATCTCGACTGACTATACGATGATTGACGACGCTCTCAATGCAAGGGCCACCACTATCGAAACCATTTTCCATGATTACATTGGGTGGCGCCCGGTCATGGAGTAGAAACTAGGCGTGGTCCTCACTTCTCCGTATTGTATTTTTGTTTTATCATCGAATGATTGATTTTATTTAGACGAAATAACTTTTTTTCTTTGTCTCTCGATTTATATTGTTGTGTTTGGTCTAGAAATTAGAAGGGAGAGAAAGGCGGGAATATTGATGACTGAATTGGACTCAGACTTTATGGCATGTAGTGTTATAGCAATAGAAGTACTCTAATTGGATTTACCTGACTGGGAAAAATGCATATTTGAGTTTACCAGTGTGAAATTTTTGCTTTAATTTACATGTTTGATTCTTCGAGGAAAGAGGAGACCGAATGGAAATCGGATAGTCGAGATGTAAGGTCATTTTTGCAGTTATGTGCCTCTTCCCATCATTAGGAATAGAATTGTTTGTTTAGCATTTTGGAGGGACTTATCTTTTCTCGCTCAGCAATATATATGTGTGTATACATATATATATATATATATATATATATATATATATATATATATATATATATATACTCTTTCTCTCTATATATATATATATATATATATATATGTAGCAAATTTCTCGAGAAATTTTCTTTTTATGTTTATGTTTGGTCGCTAAAGGTGCGGGGAAAAGGAGGAAACTTGACATTTTGAATCTCGAGGACATTGGGTACATGCGGAAGGCCCATCTGCATAGTATTTCAAAAGTACCTTTCTTATCTTGTTTCAAAAATATTGTAGTATACGGAAAGTAACTCTAAATGAAAGCACTTGCATCTCGTGTGATGCGCTTCCATTTTTCAAAGCAAGCATTGATTAGTAGAGCCAATTTTAATTGGGAGAATTTACTTTAAATTTGTTTTGGGTGGTTAAAAGTGAGGAAAGGACAGGAATTGGAATTTGAATTCTTGGGCATATCACCTAGTTATATACTAGTAGGCCGGCCCCCAAGAGCATGGGATTATTTGTATAGTATTTTGGAAAGACTCTTCTTAGTCTTGCGTTAAGGCATAATTGAGCAATTTGTAAAGTAATTTGCAAGTTGACAAGGAGAATGAGTTGAATGATGGTAGTGATATTGAATTTAGAATGAAGGGCCCATGAGAATTATAGCAAGAGAATGAGATAATTGTCAAGAAGAAAGGGTCGAGTTCAAGAAGATGCGGATCAACATAGCACACGGGAGGTGATCTCACATCGTTCTATATGTATGGTTGTTGCCTAGATTACTTTGTAGGTGTGTGCTCCTCGTAGTTGTGGAAGAATTTGAATTCTAAACTCTAATGGCTCTTCGTGGATACCCAGTAGACCCACATCGGAGTCGCCACCTCCTCGATCGAATGTGCCAGTCATGATACATCGATAATTTCATCGAGGGCCTTGCGAGTGTCGAACAAACCCTGACTTGGCTGCAGCGGTTGACTTCGAATTCATTCTATTTTTCTATTATTGGTTATTTATTTTGTGGCTGATGGATCCTTGTACTTGAGGCTTACCCGCAGTGTTACTCATTTTTCACGAAGAAGATTGTTGATTACAATTAAGCGGTTATGTGTGGCGAGGATAAAACTCCTTTGTCCTTCCTTGCTTTGGCCCGGAGTTTGTTGGTAGCCAGGCAAGAATGCAAGACTTCATTATTTACCTGATAAATGCTCTTTTAATGAAGAACATGCTCTGATGGACTGGCAGCGCTAGCAGAACAAGATGAAGGAACGAGAATGCGTAAACAATGCCTTCATGTACCTTTGTATCCACGTAATTTTACAAACGTCTTTTTTCCCTTTGTTTTTCGAATTCCAGAAACATTTTATTAGAACTGATGTTGTTGCACAGATTGAGGAAGCAGCTCACCGCCCTGGTATGATGCAGTTTGGACCTTAGTGGTACGAAACCTCCTATATGGAGTGTTGTATCATAAATTGACCTCTCTAATTACTAGCTCAATTTTGGGTTTGTATAATATGTGTTATAAGTGACTATATGGCGATGTTTGAATTAATGATATCTTCAATACACAGTTCGGACTATATGTTTCATGTAGTCAGATATTAACAAGACTGATCTTAACCGAGTGTCCCAGTCACGGTCAAGTTTGGCTCCCGTTCAAGTATGCCCAATCTCTGCGAGTTCAATGCTAGCTCAGTTTTCCTTTTTCTAAAAAAATATCTTTTATACGATTGTTTGTATCGCCTGACCCGGAGTCTTGAACACAAGACCTCCACAGCTAGGCGAATCCTTTCTAGCTCGAGTCAGAGGCTCAAAGGAAAAGCTATTGCTGTCTCCCGGTTTCTATTTGCATCCATGATTTAGACACTTAGTTTTGCGGTATTTTCACAAACCAGTTATCGGGAAAGGTTCATATCGTAGGTAAAATAAACATTAATTACTTAGTGGTTTTTGAGTTCTGGTTTTACATGTTTTATAAGATGCTAACCTTTGTAATTAATAATGTAATTTTATTTTGACCTTATCTTCATCACTTATTAGAACTTGTACATTCTTGTAAACCTTAGTGGCTTTGATTTCCTTATCATGTTTTTTTTTTTAAATAGTTGATTTCAAATTATGTCTACTTGTGAAGTGTTTTTGTACAAGTGGTTCTTTATCATGATTATTGTTGTGCTCTTTGACTCAATTCAATCGGAAATTCATCCTCGGTCTGAACATTATCTTCATTGTTTTTTTTTTTGGAATCCACATTGAGACGGTGTCCATGAGCAGTGATCCAAACGGTGACCACCCCAAACGGTCTTGTTTATCCGCAAAGGCGGGTTGTGTGCGCGGTCACGCATACGAACCGATCGCGCGCACCTTTGCGTGCCGCGGTTTCGGGTCGATGCGCCGCGTTCTGCGCTGTATTTATCTGCGCCCGCCTATCGTGACCCAAAGCCCCGAGTCGTGACCTACCCGGTCCGATCAACGATTCCGACGGTGCGACTTCGGTCGGGGCGCGACCTCAGCCGGGCTAATCGGTCGCGACCTCAAAGCAGTCGCGACCGTTTCCGCCCGTCACGAAAAAACGGTCGCGACCCCAAAATGGGGTCATGACCCCCGATTCAACGAGGCCCGAGTCGCGACCTCAGCGGGGTGCGACCGCCGATGGCCCGATTTCTGCGACCGTTTCCGTAATCACGAGCGAGGCTAGGTGCGACCCCAAAATGGGGTCATGACCCCCGATTTCAACGAATTTGGAGTCGCGACCTCAGCGGGAGTGCGACACCTCGATGGCGGTCATCCCTCTGCGGCGTAAAAGCGGGTGCCCGGCCCGGCCCGGTGGCGGCGCCAGCCGGTTGCGAACTCGAAAGCCCGACCAAACCAAGTGAGCCACCGAATCAGTCTGACCTCTGATGATCCTTTTTCCTAGTGCCTTGGTAGTCTTACCAATCCCGGTAGTCGCGATGCAAAGATTCAGGTTCTGCGACCAGGTTGCTCCTAAGGCTTTAACCCGTCGTGACCTGAATCTGGAGTGGCGACCGGGGTAAGCCTAGCGATCAAATCCCTTGTTGCAGCCTCCCTCCCGAAGACTAAACCCGGAGTTCGCGACCTCAAAGTAAGTCCCGCGACCTACTCAGAAGCTACATCCGACCCATGTCCACGTTGTATTGTGCCATTGCCGCATGTTGTGTTGTACGTACCGTGGCTGGCCATGTCACGGCGAAGGACTGGTAGTCGACCTCGGCCCGGGTTGCGCGCTACCCGAGTCGTGGGTGTCGCGGCCGCGTCGTCGCGCCTTCTTCGCGTGCATAGCTGCCCGCCTTGCGCGCAGCGCCTTAGCTGGTCATGACCCCAAATCTGGTGGGCGGTGCTACTTTTTTTTTCAAAATCCTCCGATCAGCGCTTCTGCCTCTAAGGTGTAGTAGCCTAAGCGATTTACCGATTTTTACAACTCGAAATTTTAAGAGTTTAATTTTAGCCCTTTTCTTGTCAGGAATAATCTTCCAGAATTCCACAAAACACACTCTGTTCATGTTCAAAAACTGGAACGATTGTCTAGAAAATTATTATTATTATTATTATTTTTCATTTTTGGACCGTTCTGCCCATAATTCCTTGAACCTTAGGGGTTTTATTTTCTCGACCCTAGTGTTCGACATTTTCCCTATATGTTATTTACCAAGCATACAATTTCACACAATTCAAACACACATCACAATTAATTCATCAAAATGCACAATGGATGCATGATCTAACCCGTTTTCCATCGAGCCCTAGGTATTCGTATACCTATGCTCTGATACCAAGCTGTGACGCCCCAAATCCGGTGTCCCGTTGACCACCGTCAACCTGCGTAAATCTGTGCGTCTCACATCGCATGCCGGCACATGCGAGTAAAATGGCCATAGGGCCCATTATCCATACTCATCAAAATATATATTTTATACCTAAAATTTAATTGCAAATTGTTTTGATTACAATTTATCAAAAGCTGAGTCTCTTTTTAGAATTTTACAAAAATACGAGTATAAGGCCATACTAGGCTATTTCTGTCGCCTCTAAGGCCTCGGATCGTCCATCCCCCCGGGTGTGTCTTCGATTACTGAAATAGTTTTCCCTCAACGGGGTGGCTTGATGCTCGATGGTAATTTTCCTACTTGGGTTACTCCCACCTAAGTGCTCATGTAATGGCACCACAGAACATTCAGTAAAACTTACAACACATGCTAATATATCATTCGTGCATATATTAACAAAATTCACTTACTAACCACATGTTATTATTCACTTAACAACTAAAATTAAGCTCCACATGAGCTAATATACAATCCGGCAATTCATCTTGGAAGGCCTTACAAAATCACAATCAGCATGTTATTCACTCGCGGCGTGTCTGACATCACACGAGCCACCTGAAGCGGTCCGTGGGTATCGAAACCACTCTAGGGATTTCTTCACTTGGTCCAAATCTTTTGGAACCGAAAACACGGCCATCCAGGCCTTAGCAAATCCTCATCCATTAAAATGACCCTTAGCCAAAGAATAAAACAAGTAGGAGAAGATCCCTACCTCCCGAAGTTGTCGAAACTCCCGCGGCCAGGGTGTCGGGAGGTAGCTCTTGCAACGTAGACCAACTTCTCCTCTTTCTCTAACGAGAACCGACAGTCCGAACGCCGGGAAATCTAGAGAGAAGGTAGACACTCTCTTTCTAAAAACCTTCTCTTTTCTTTTTCCCTCCCTTTTTCCTTCTCCCAAATCAGTTTAGGAGGACTTAGGTCGAAGGACTTGTCTCTCATGCCACATGTCAGCTATCATTGGTTGACTTGGATTTCCTTATCCACTCCCATCCTCTACTTTGGGATTTTCCTCCAATGGCATCATGCCATGTGTTCACCCATGGCCCACCGCAGGCTCATGTTGAAGAACTGCGACCGTGACACCTCTTGAGCCACTCGGGTGTGCGAGTGTCAGCGTACCCTCCGTTGCCTCAGCGTAAAAATTCCATTTGTCACCAGGAATTGTGAAATTTGGCGTGGTTGCTAGATTTGGGGAGCGATTCCTAGCGGTGAAGTCCGTTCGTCATCGGATCTAGAAAAAGAAAATTGGGATATTCAGCGAAATTACCGTTTTATCTTCCATGAAATCTAGACTTTTAGGGGTTTCCTGATTACCATCTTTGACTTGTGCGATGTGGCCGGAATTGCATATGAATACATGATGCCAATGCATTTTCCTTCATGTTACATGTATATATGAGTGCTACATGAAACATTTACATACCATGGATAATTATAATTTACATCAATGCAATCCATGTTAATACATCAAATAGCATATACTAACATGATACTTTTCACACAGCATATTATTCATGTAAGCAATAACACACAACAAGGTCACAATCTTGGACCCTTCAACGAGGAAGAAGTGCCTCACAGTCCCCTTCACAAACATGAGCAGTTTGGTTCCAAACATCCACATCATGAAACCTGACACAAAACTTGGAAACTTTTAATTTCTAGTTCAAACCCCAATACATGAGTCTTGGTGTGTGAAGCCGATCATAGAAATCCTCTACCATTTAGTCCCAAAGTTTTGGAACTAAATAATATGGCCCTCTCATGAACTCCATAGACAGCCCATACCATTATAAGGCCTTTAGGTTTAAAATGGCAAGTAGGAAAATTCTCTACCTTATGGGTTGTGAAACTCAAGTTTTGAGTATTACATAGATCGTATTCACGTGTACCAACTTTAGTCTTCGATTTTGTCAAACCCCGACCATCAAAGCGCAAAATCCTCAATTTCTGTTCTTTAACTTATACATGCTTTCCGTGAACTGTTTTGTTTATTTCCTCCTTCTTTTCCTTTTCTCTTTGCTTTTCTTTTTCTTCCCTCTTGGTTGCATTGACGAATTGGTCGAGGGAGGAAGCTTCCCTCCCCTTTTCTCATACCACTTATGTGGTCCATGTTTTTCCTCCTTGTTTCCTTATTTCTTTATTTCCTTTATTGCATCATCTTTCATTTAAGTGCACATTTAAGTGCACCACATGGATCTTGCCATGTGTCACTCTCTTGAGGTGCCATGTGGCATCCCCTAAACCATGCCATGTAATGAAACCAGGCATTTATACCTCGAAAAGCGTGAATTAAAAATTTACGTCTTGGTATCGACGAAATTCGGCGTGGTAGCTAAAGATTTATGAAATTGAATTTCAGCGGAGAATTCCGTTTAGTCATCCGATATCTAGAAAAATTTCACGATTCGACGAAATTACTGGCGCACCCTTTCAGAAAAATTTGAATTTTTCGGGGGTTCACGGCTCTCGGCATTGTTTTTCTTCTCGATGATTAGGTTTATGTTAATCTCATACTTATCTACGGCGGTGCTCTTGGTACGTGGTATGTAGCACCATATGCTCTTAATGATCATTTCTGTTGATATCTTGCATGTCTTGTCTTGTTAATAGACTTTTGTCAATCTTGAAACTTTTTAGAACTTCGTCTTGATTTCCTTTTTTGGTCTATCTACTGCTCTCATGTAAAATTGCCCCTGTTCTTTTAGATGTACTCTCCACTTCTTGTATTGTAATGTGTTTGCATTTCTGTCCATCTTTCTCTTGGATCATCTTTGCATCCTTCGGATTTCTTGGAGAAGGTTGGCCATTTATTTAACCGTTAAATTTATGCTATTACTTTGCACTATAAATTTAGCTGAAAATATTTACCATTTGTTCATTGGAGCCACATCCAGTGAGTTTTTTATGACATGCAATGAGGAGCTATCTACAAGTTGCTTTTTGTCAGAGTATGTGAAAGTGAAAATGTTTAGAGTTGAAGATATGCTATATGATGAACAAGACATTCTTCGCTCCATGGATAAAATTGAGAATTGGGATTGATTTTTGTTTGTGAATGCATGTTTCATTCTCTCCTCTTTTTGGAGACTAGTAATAGTTTCCTCTAATTTCCTTTCATTGTCAGACTGAAGATTTTGAAGCTGAAATCTAAATGCATACATTTTTGATTGGTTGTAAGGGACTTAGATTTGGGTTTTTAATCTTTTTTATTTTCGTTCTAAATTTTGGTTAATGTTATCTTTAAAGTTTCAATGGTACTTTATTCCGCCGGAAAATTGGAGTTAGACGATGAGCGATATCCTTGTCAGTTCCATTTTGATTTCCTAATCCTTCTCTTGTACTTCATTTTGAAGCTGAAATGGTCCATGTATCACAGTTAGCTTAGATCCATTTATTGTTTAGAATTTTATGAGTTGCTCTAATGCTCTATCTTGGGTTTCTTATTTGAAATTAATACCTAGGAAACATCTACTACACCTCATTCTTAAACATATCTTTCTAGCATAGACATTCTTACGAATCATAGATTCTACCCAGAAGTCTGAAATATTCTTTATTTTAGATCTTCATCATGGGATGAGATAGGGAGGCTCAAACGAGAAGCTTATCGCCAGGTTCAGCGACCTCAACACAAAATTATTTCCCCAAGGCGCGGTCGGTTGAGATGTATTTCAACTGCGAGAGAATGAAAATACCATTAGGAGGTTGGCTGAAAAAGACCCCTGAAGTCGGTGGGCGTAGTGAGTTTCTCTTGAAGTAGAAAGCGTTCATAGCGGATAATGGCACTTGATGATATCCATGTGTCTTCTGTGACTATCACAACAAATATCTCCTAGAGGGATTCTTTTATTGCTTACTGCTTGGTGCCTTTGGTGTATTGAAGCATAGGGTGAGACGGATGTTGAGAGTGTGGAGTCGACTGCCCGGATATGAAGAATCGAGGAATTCGAGCTTTTGGTGTCCATGAGCCGGTTGACCAGTGAAGTATGGTGGAAGAAACATATTTCGTGCCTTTGGAGATCAGATCTATTAGCGACATGGTTTAACTGCGTTGTGGCTCACGATTTTAAAATCGGCCGTGAGATCCCAAGGTAGCGGATTGAATCGGAAGAGGCTACAAAAGCGAAGAAGAAAACAATTACAAATGAAAGGTTATCCATGCACTTCCTTGTTTCTCACATTTTGGAGAGAATGGGAGCGGTGATAAGTGTAGATGTCGATGTGGCAGCATCTTGATAAACAGTCAGAGATGTTGAGAGCGGCAAGAAAGCCTTAAGGAAAGGGTGAGAGTAGCATTCCAGCGGATCCAAAATGCTGTGAAGCCAATCCCTCTATCCATGTCTTAGCTCCTTCCCTCAGGTTTTCTCTATATTTCTGACTTCTTCCTGATTAATTCTGAATTTTGAGGTTGAAGTCCTATATCAATCAATATTTCTTAGTCAGTGTAATTAGCTTGCTTAGTTTAGGAAAATATTCAACAGTGATTTCTTTCTTGTACCTTATATGTGGTAACACTCGAGATTTTCCTCTTCGATTTTTCGCGTTTAGGTTTGAGCTTCACAAATGCATTATATTGTTGAGCAATTTATCTCCACGAAATTATGATTATCAATGCATAACACAGATATTTTATTAATTGAAGCATATGAGAACAATATTCTTTGTTTCAGGTTGTGTTTTATTGTTTGATGCTAATGCTGGGTCACGCGATGAGTGTATTCTTCTTTTAAGATGATTGAGCCTCTTATTAATTTTTCTCTTGCAACTGAGGAATTTTTGAGCACAATGGAGCTTTTTGTGAGCATGAGCATAGGCTATGGATAAATGTGACCACCATAGATAAAACCACCTTGCTTGTTGCTTTCGATTCTATCTAGGGGTTTATGTGTTTGTTTTTCTTTTCTATGGCAAATTTGGCATTTTGTTACTTATTCAAAATTGTAATAAAAAAAATAATTGTTAGTTTCTTTTCTATGAAAGTATTAATTCTAAAGTGATATATTATGCAAAAAGGTTGATTAATTTAAGAAAAGGACAACTATATTAATTGTCATATATTATTTGTGATGGTTGTTGTGTTCTATTCGAGATAATTATGTAGCAGCTGTTAGTATTGATGGGTTACATAACTTTCATTTACTCCAGCATTCCATTTTTATGTTCAAGTTTAGAGCGAGATGATTTAAATTATGTGCCAAGGAATATTGTTGCTCCTTTTGGTGGATCCAATTCGATGGATAGGTTGATTCATGTAGTGTCTTAATTTAAATATTTATATAATACGTAATTTAAAGGGGCCCTTGAGAAGCATCTCGAGTTAATAATGGGAAAGGGTGAGCAGTGTCGAGATTACTTGTAAGAATAGAGTGATCGAGATGTCAAGCTGAGTCCTTATGAGAATAGAATAGTACAATGTTGTAATATAACATGGAAAAAAAATAGAAGGGAGGAAAAGGAAAGAATGTATAAAATAATGTATTTTAGATTATTTTTTTGATTCTTTAATTGTCTTCTGTTTCCTTAATTGTTTTTAAGAATGATTATATAGATATGAGAAATAATTAAAACTAAAATATTACATATGCACAAAATTTTATTTTTAACATATTTTTAAGAATAAAGGAGATAAGGTGCACAAATGCTCGACTTTTGATTTTGCATATTAACTTTTTTTGGTTCCAAAATACTCATGATGTTTACTTTTGTAGCTCAACCATACCCTTGCCGTTACTTAATTACATTGATGTTCCAAACTATAGCACCATAACCTATAGTTGATCTTGGTCATTGACTAGAATCACTTGATGCAGCCTTGTATAAACTTCCATTAGAAGGCAGGTGGTTCTTCTGAAAAAAAAGACCCTTACTTGGTGTGGCTTCAAAGGTAGCTTAAGAATCCTTTCAATTGCTGGGGATGAAACTTAGTCTAAGTGCTTAAGTTGGCGACAATACTCATAGTATAGGCTATGTCTGGCAGGAGTTTGAAATAAGCCTTCTTACATGTCTTTGATGACCACCCTCGTCTATTGAATCTCCATAATCTCGGCTCCTTGTTTGTGGTCGAGGATCACGTAGTGTAACATCAAGTTTGCATCTTGTTATCTTAGTTTATTTAATGAGATTAAATACATGCTTTCTTTACCAAATGATCTGTACATTGCATGCTTTCTTCCTGAAATAGTCATGCAATCTTGGTTCTTGCTTCTTCCATGCTAAGAAAATATCTAGAGTCCTTTCCTTTTATCTCAAATTCTTCTATCAAGTGTATCTTTAAACTTGGAATTTCCTTAAAATTGTAGCTTCACAACAATTATATTGTCTACATAGACAATGAATATTCATTTCATGAATGGTGTGCATTTGAAATATAGTGTGCGGTCTCCTTGGTTTTAAAAGCCATATTTCTTTAATGACTTAGTAAATAAACCCAAACCAAGCTAGGGACTATAAATGATTTTACTTTGATTTGCACACACCCTCTTCTTGTTGGATTTCTTAATTGAAAATCATATACACCTTCCTCCTCTATTTCCCGTGAAAAAAGGGAATTTTAATATCGAATAGGAATAAGTTCCTAACAAGGAATTAGGTAGTAGAGATAAAAGGATTGTAATTGAATTTACATCTTAGTCATTGGAGCAAATTGATAACCATTACTGAAAATTTGATTTTCTTAGCTACTAATCTCATCTTGCATCTCTCGATAGAGCTATTGGTTTTATATGGGATCCCGAAAACCCATTTGCATCCAGGTTTCTTTCCGCTCCAGGCAAATCGTCCACTTCCCATGCTTTCACTCTTATGGAGTGCCCTCATTTCCACAAACACAATGTTTCCATATTTGGATTTCCTAGAGTTTGTATACATTTTCAGGGATAATTTTATTATTATTATTATTTTATGACAGAAAGCAAATGTAAAAGGCAATCTGACGGTAGGAAACCAAAGTAGGCTAGGGGATATTTAGTGCGGGCTCTAACAACATTCCTATTGGCAATGGGAGCATCCAAGTCTAGACTTTATTAAAGGAATTTGATTGAGGATGAAGGATTGAAAATACCTTTCTTTGGAGATGGGAATTGACAATTAGGAAAAGGTAGGATGATTAGGGAAAATATGTGAAATTATATTCAAGAAAGGAAAGAAAAGATATGGATAAACTTTAATTGGAATTAATATTGGATTTGGAACTAAATTAAGTTAGTATGAGTTGGCATTAAAGTAGGATCACTATTTGATCAAATTAGGATTAGCCAGATTAGATTATAATATATGAAGTTAGATTAGAATCATAAAAGATCATTGGAATCTAATAAACTTCCAAATTTCCTTAGAAACTTATAAATAAAGTTAATCAATATAAATCAATTGATATTAATAGTACTAGTTTTTTTTAATTATTGCATATGTTACATATTGATGTAAAGACTTGCCAGAAGCGGCACTGGAGTGCTTATAAACTAAATTATAAAATAAAAAATTTCCTATGTCCAACGACCAAGGGATTGAAACTTGTAACTAAGGATGCCGCCAAGCAAAGCTTTAACCATTACACTAAAGCTAATGCTTGTATTTTCAAATCATATAGTAAGTAAATCTCACTCAAATTTTTTTATAAAAATCGGTTTCAACCCTCTTTCATCTTGCATCCCAGTGTCTTTTCGTGTTTGCTTATTGGCATTTAGAGGAAATGGGAAGAAATAATTTGCGATTAAAGAGAGGAAGAATAATCCTAAGCCTTCTCCAAGGTGAAGTCAAATCCCTAGCTCCGCCACTATGTAGAAGGCCTTGGTAGACTAAGGTTTTCGTCTCTTTTTTGTCGTATCTTCTTTTTTTCTCTTTTTTTCTCTTTTTTTTCTTTTAATTTAATTTTTTCTGTTATAAACTTTATTCCTTATTCCTCTCTTTACATCATACAAATAGAATCCCCTAACTCCACCTATTTGGTATAAGCAACCATCCTTTGGTTGTCCTTCATCATCGGATTTATCACATTCTCCTTCTTAACTGTGAGT
The DNA here is from genome assembly GCA_016808115.1 of Tetrastigma voinierianum. Taxonomy (NCBI): domain Eukaryota; kingdom Viridiplantae; phylum Streptophyta; class Magnoliopsida; order Vitales; family Vitaceae; genus Tetrastigma; species Tetrastigma voinierianum. The sequence continues at coordinate 39,283 of JAEQBH010009832.1, forward strand.
ATACCAAGGAGTTTATAGAATTCCAACAACTTCATTCATTTTGTTACCAACATCATTCTATGAGTTATAGGCTCAATTTTAGGGTCATTGATGAGATTATTTATAGTAGAGTAAATTGGACTAGGTTAGGATACAAATGATTTCAAATCTTTAACTTTTGAATTCTCCCCTCAAGAGTTGTCAATGAAAATGGAAGGTTCTCAAGATTTAACACCCCTACCGTGATATATTTTTTTTGATTGGAGGGAATTTGAAAATATAAAACCTTTATGAGTTGGAGAATAAATCCAAAGAACATACGCATAAGAGCTCTTAGATACAATTTGGACCTCTCTTTGCTGTACATAAACATAAGCAACATGCTCTCGAATATTTTAGTAGAAGAAGATCCAAAGAATCATAGCCTTCCCGGCATATCGATTGGACTTTTTATATCTAGAGTCTTTTAAGGCTACTTTCGATCAAATGTGTGGATTTGTTATAATACGATGGTTCAAAATGGACTTTTTGGATGTTTTTGTGAGCAGTAGAGCTCTTCACATTTCTAAAAAGATCATTAATTCTTTCTTTTTGGCCACCATTTGGTAAAGGTCTGTGTGCACAAAGAAAATATATGTTGCCATTTTCAAGAATATAAGTTAGTAAAATTGAATTGGAATACTCTTTTCCATTATCAACTCTGAAAACTTGTATTTTTGTTTGAAAATGAGTTGCAATCATTTTATGAAAATTTTTGGATGGGAGGGTAGCTTCAGATTTTTTGTCTAGCAAGTAAATCCATGTAGTTAAAGTGTGCAATCATGGATAAACCACCGGAAATCATTTAAAACCAAGGAAGTAAGATAGAGATGTGGGGGCCACGAACATCACACTATGAATGATGTTTAGAAGTCATTTATGTGTTGTAGTTTTGGAGCAGTGAAAAAAAACCTATACCTGGCACCTAGTTGTAATTCATATTCGAAGTTGTAATGTAAGTTAGAGAAGCATTTATGAGTTTTTAAGTACCCAGAAAAGATTGTAATTAGATCAAGACTACCTCGAGTTAAATGGAATCCTCTAGTTGATTCAGCGGTAGGTTTCAAATAATTATTCAATTTGATAATCAATGACCTTGAATACAGATGCAAGGCATGCATTTTATGCCATCATGACTGGCCCGATGACTAAGCTTTAATAATGGCTGAACTTTTGGATGCTTTATTTCATAGAGCTTCCCTTTACATTTTATAGAAAGCGGGATTGCAATGTCTAATGTGTTACTGATATATCTTTTGTTGCCTCTGAGCTTACGTTCATCATGTCCCTCTAAATGTTATACGCTTTCTTTTTCATGTCTTAGTTTTCTTCACGATGAAAAAGGTGTTCAGACCTGATTAAAAGGAAATTATATTCCAATACATTGTTTTTGGCAGTTGTGTTCTGGTAATATGTATAGTCTCGTGCGAGTAATTAAAGAGCAGCCATGGCATGATTTTTAAAGTTGGGGAGTCTGCTGCATATAATACAATGAACTTCTAACAAAGATGGAGAAGCGGCAAAATGTTGTTCGAGGCTTAAGGTCACACATTGGCATAGAAGATGCTTTGATAAAAGCTAGACCGCATTTCATGGATAATCACTCCATCCCGGAGTCCCTCTTGGTGATCTTGCTTTCAGCGTTACTCTTTTGAAGATGATCGAAGAATTGACATGTGTAGGTCTGAAAATACCAGAGTTATTTTGAAGATCAATTACTTTACTCCATATTACCTATTTGGAGATGGAAAAACAAAAGGACTCACAGTTACGATGGTTTCTACTCTCTTGTACTAGGTATTTCGATTCGATTGATTCGGGATATGTGAGGATTCCCAAAGCTTTGTTCCCAGGATCTTTGAGGCACGAGGTTAGGACCCCTACGCTTATGTGCAATCCTTGTTAATTAGTGAGTTAATATCCCTAAATTAATTTCAATCGGGTTTATGTTAGTTGACTTTATACTAGTAAAATGGCTTTTCTATCCACCCCCTTTTAGCGGGAATCTTGTTTGTGGAAAGAATTTGAAAATAGATAAGAGCATACATGCTGCTTATGTAGAAAGCTATAAGATCGGTATGAGCCCGTTTACGCAGAGAACCGATATTTTCTTGGATGCATATTCGCGGCCCATCATACAAAAATGCAGAATTAGCCCGAAGTGATAGATTCTGCGATCTTGTCATCATTCTGCTAATTCCTCTTGTATGTCGCGAGTTTAACATCTTGAGACATTAGGTACTCTGGAAATTTAAAACTAAAGTAAAAAACATGAAGGTGATTTTGTATCTTGATATTTATTTCAAAATATCTATTTTACCGTTTGAAGTCTAAAGAATAATTCAAGTATCACGTCTGCTTGCTAATGTAACTCATGTTAGCTTGATATGCATTGTGGGCTTCAATTTTAGGTGAGTGGCATCTTAACAAGATATTGAAGCTTTGGTTAAGTAAAAATCTCAATTTTGTCTCACTCGAGTTTCTTGTTGTTCATTCCCCTAATCATATATCTATGTTTGTTGATCTATCTCTATCTCTTCACGTGTGAGTATGGGGTACATTTGAGATGGGTTATAGCCTCCTTATGCATCATGGAACTCATTTATTTGTAATTCGCCAGTCGACATGTCTCTGCTTGAAGGATCAGGCCCGGGTTAACCTCATGAACCCGAGGGGACCTCCGGCACTCGATGGATGTAGAAACTTTTCCTCAAAACAGTCAAATAAAATCCATGGAGCGAACCCCTTTACAGTCTTTAACATATCTTTATAAAATAATGCGGAAGCGAAGTGATAAATTTTTTTTTTTTTTCTTTTTCAAACACTTGCATTTTTCAAAAAAGGTGGCGAGGTTTCCCTCTGTTTGGACTTTCCCAAATTTACAAGTACACATAAGCATTTAAAAACACTTCTAATATTCAAATTTTCAACTTCCGTTGTAGGACTCCTCGTCCACAACTCAATCAACCCAATATATATACCATATACCTTACTTTTATTCATTTCAATCATCAAAACATTTTAAAACTTCTTCAATTCCATGCACATTTGTATCAAAAAAATTTAGGAAGCGGCGGACTCAAGCGCGCCTAAGTAATTCATTTTCAAAATATATCCATATATGCATAGATGCATGGAAAATTATTCGAACATATATGCAACTATTTATACAATGGGATTCACATGCGTCGTCTTCTCGATGGCTCGACTCAACTGCTTGTGAGGGAAGGCCTCTACCGGCTCACTGTCTCGGGTCTGATATTTTGGAAACATATGGAAAGAATGAGCTAAAGGCCGGTGAGTGTACACATTTTCATTTAGATAACATTTCCAGTATATACCAAAAATAATACATACTTATACAATTAGAATCCATTTATACATTAAACATTTATGCCTTAAACTTTCTTTCAATAAATACTTATACCATTAAAATCAATTTATGCTTTAAACATTTATGCCTTAAACTTTATTTCAATAAAATACTTATGCATTTAAAATCCATTTATGGTTTAAGCATTTTATGTAAACTTTCTTTCAATAAATACTTATACATTTAAAATCCATTTATGCCTTCAAACATTAAGTACCGTGAAGCTTTCTTTCTTTATTTCTTTCTTTCATTCTTCCGATGGAACCCGGGAATAAACACACGAGCGATTTCAGTGCAGCCCAGTGAGGGCAGTCACATTCGATCCGCATAACCACTACGCTGCGGAGAAACTCACGCTTTGCATAGGTTCAGTCATAGTACTTTATCACGTGTAAGGATATTACTCTAGACACCTATTTCCCTCCCTCAGTTAGTAACCTATAACTTTACCCTCTAAATCCTTACAGCAAAAAGTAGCAGTAGTGTCGATCATAACAGTCATAGGGAGTTTAGGGTAACCATCGGTAAAACATTTTCAAAATACACATTTAATACATTTAAATCCTTTACTTTATCATTAAAAACACATATGCATACTTTAAACATTTTAAACTTTCATAATACCTTAACATATGCATACATATTTAATACACATATAAATATATACGTGATGCAAGATAAAAAAATGCAATATAAAACATTTCCATATGCCTTAACATTTACATAAAATTTACATTAAACTTTCAGTTTAACATTAAAAATATTCACTTTTAAAAACTAAAGTGCCGAAATATCATTTTCAACTCCACAGTTCACGCTTTCGATCGACTTTGCTTCCCGTTGATTCCGTTCGATCGAGATAGTCCTTTCACCTTTTTCAAGAAAACCACAACTACACATTAACCATAATTTCCATTTAATCCACCATATACACTCATTTCTATATTCTTATTCCTCTAGGAATCTATTTTACTTAGGAATTGGAATCAATCCAATCGGATCATCAGACTAAAGTTATGACATTTTCATGCCAGCTAGTCATTTTACCAGATTTTTCTAGTAACAGTTTGTATTACTCATTTTCCGAGGTCTTAACCATATTTTGACGCTATGTCCTTTGTATATTTAAAGCTAAGGTGCTAGGGTTCTATTCAGGTGGAATCACCCAATTCGAACTTTTGAAAAACTCACTTCTACGTCAAATAACCAGGGCTAATCTATGTTAAAAAACGGAACCAGAATTTGGCTTGCACATGGTCACTTTGAGTGAATGTTTGAGCTGCTTGGATCAGAATTTGCTTGTAATTCTTCTTAAGTTTTGTTCTCCTTCCAAGTCTAATTTACATGTATAAATCCACTCAAATCGGATCAAAATTGAGCAAGTTATGGCCAAAATAAATCTGGTCAAAACAGAAAACAGGACATTTCCTGTACCGAGACTGCTACTTAAAAATTTACCAGTGTGTTTCCTCTTCCATTTTTTTCTTTTCCTCTTAAACACTTAAATCTGATGCATTATACCCATTTCAACATATCACACACAATTCACTATCAAACCCTAACCCTTACTCACTTGATTTTGTCAAAACCTAACTAAACCATGGCTTTCTCAATTGATATTAAATTCAGCACCATTAAACCTTAAATACCATCAATTTAACATCATACCAGATTTAAGACATTATGGGAAAACAATCAAACTTCTTTCCCACCATGAAAACTTACTTGTTCTTGAGTTCCTTTGAAACCCTCTCCTTGATTACCCGCGAAGATCCTTGAAGCTTGAAAACAAAGCTACGCCTCCCCAGCTTGGATTTCTCCTTTCTCTTCCCTCTTTCTCCTTTCTTCCCTTTCTTTTCTCTCTTTTCTCCTTTCTTTCCTCTCCTCTACGTGATCCCCTCTTTTGAGCACTTAAATCCCCAAATTTTAGACTTTAACATATTATTCCAAAAGTGCCCTTAAGTAAAAAAATATCATTGGTTGGTTTAAAGTGAATTACTCTTTTATCCAAGCTTCTCATTGAATTCCCATTCATGAGACCAAGTCATTTACCATTATTTAAATCATAACTTAGCCATTAAAAGGAAAGATTTTGATTGGCTAGTACAATTAAATATCTCCATTATAACGTTTTATCTAGGTTTAGCCTTTTCTTGCTTTTTATATCAATTATATGTCAAAAAATATTCTATAGTCGTCTATATTTAGAATTTGAACATAAAATATTTTAACTAAATCCTTCAGTGAATTCCCGAGGCTCTGAAATCATTGTCGAATTTAAAATCATTAAAATCGTGTCCAGGACAATAGCGTATTATTACGAATTACGTTGGATCACTGAAACTATCAAGCGGACTCAAGTTTCACTTTATTCAGTTTCGTTAATCTTTATGATTTATTCCAGACCTTTTCCGTATTTTTGATAATTTACGAAAGGCGGTAACGGGCTCCAAATTTAGATCAGGAAATCACTATTCCTTAAATCTCCCATTATCTTCTAAATATCGGTTCAAAGTCATATTTGAGAATTTTCTAAAAATCCTTACCAACCCCTCCATCAGGATAAAATAAGAAAAAATCACTATTCATTAGGGCACCAGGTTACAATTTTGAGAAATTTTCCTTCAGCTTGAATGATGTCAGAGCGTTCTAAATTCTAATCCACGCAAAGCACATCATTAGACCTCGAATCGGTTCGATAAGCTACTTTATTATAACATTGATAAGGTTGGGGTTTACAATCACCTCCTTATAAAATTCGTCCTCGAATTTAAATTCTCATGTTACTTCCTCTCTACCATGAGTTCATCCACAACACCTTTACTAAAGGAATCACTTTGTTTCAAAGAACTTCAATCATTTCGATCAACAATTTGAGCCGGTCTTTCCTCATCGTCAATTTTTTTCAATTCAGCGGTTGATCTCTTAACACATGTGAAGAATCTGTCATATACTTTGAAGCATAGAAATGTAAAATATCTCATGTATTAGACGGTCGGTGCGACCTCGACGAACGCTACCTCTCAATTATTTTACCCTTAATTTCACTTAAAGTCCCATATAAGATAGGACTTGCTACTTTCTTCCGAATATCAACACCCTTTCCCGAGGGTGATATCCTCCTCATCTTTGATCCCCCACCTAAGAGATTCTAAATCTCTCTTGGGTTATTAACATAACTTTTCTGTATCGATCTTGAGCTATCTTTAATCTATCATGATAACTTTAACATTATCTGTTTGTAGCTGAACAATTTATGAACCTGAGAATTTTCTCTCCCTTTCCCTCATCCCAGCATAATGAGTCCTTTTGCTTCCTTCCATGAGGCCTCATCAGGGCGCCATTCAAATAACTAATGATCTTGTATTGTAGGAAAACTCCATTAATGGTAAATATCTTTCTAACTTCCTTTAAACTCTAACACACAAGCCTTGAGCATAACTCCAATGTCTGTATGGCTCTTCGGTTAGTCATCCGTGAGTCGTCTGATCTCTTATATACAACTTCATTGACTTCTCAACTAAGTCACTATTTTCCATAGGTAGGAAATTGGTGATTTAAGTCGATCTATCCACAATCACACCTATGTCACATCATAACCACTCTGGCAAGAAGTGGAAATAAAAAAAAAAATCCATCATGATTCTCTCATTTCAACTGAGGGATCGGAAGAGACTATAAGAACCCCGCAATCTTTGATGCTCAACCTTAACTTTTTGACAAATGAGACATTTAGAAATAAATTCTGCAACATCTTTCTTTATACCCCTCCACCTTTAGTATTCCCTTAGGGTATGATACATTTTAGTGTTTTCACGATGCATCGCTTTCATAATTTATTTCTTTAATCTTCCCACATCTAGTACACATAACTTGTGACCTATCATCACTATACCATATGCCCGTACTAAAAATCCTTTTAACTGCCCAGACTCAGCTTCCCTTTTCAATTTAATCATGATCGTATCTTGAGTCTATAGCTCCCTTATCTTGTCTATTAGTACAGGACTAACATAAAATGTAGCTAGTAAGGCTCCAATATCTGTCAACTCTAGTCTCGCACCTAAAGACCTCAATTCCATAAATCTAGGGAGGTACACAACCTTTAGGTGAGATATGGAACCCGTAGGCTTCCTACTAAGAGCATCAGTTACCACATTAACATTTCCCTGATGGTACTGATAGTCAAATCATAATCCTTAATGAGTTCAACCCATCTCCTCACATCTCATATTTAACTTTTTCTATGTGAATAAATATTACATGTTCTTGTGATACGTAAAATTTTACATGCAACTCCATGTCGGTGTGCCTGCATATACGTAGAGCAAAGACTACGGCGGCTTGACTCACAGGTTATGTCTCGAGTTAGTCTGCTCATGCTTTTGATTGCCTTAAATCCATATGCTGCTCCATTTCATGTTGCATTAACACACCCCCTAAGCTCTGCCTAGAAGCATCACAATATACTGTATATCCCTTCTTATGTGAATTGTAAGAACCAAGGCTTCAGGTCAAATTCCTTTTAGTTCATCGAATCTTTTCGACATGTCTCTTTCCGTACAAACTTTTCATCTTTCCTTGTCAATTTAGTGAAGGATCAGCTAACTGAAAATCACTTAACAACCTTCCGATAATACCACTTCAAACCTACAAACTTTATATCTGTATCACATTCGTAGGTGGTTTGAGTTCACAATTTTCTCAATCTTTTGAGGATCCATGAAACCCCTTCACTTTGAAATCACATGCCTTAGAAAGCGTGTATCCTAACCCGAGGAACTAGAATTTACTAAGTTTGTATACTAAGTAAATAGAATTTGTAGATACTCTCATGAATCTTTATTCTCTTTGCTTAAATAGATTAAAATGTCGTAATGAATACTATAACAAACTGATCTAAATAAGGCTGAAAGATCCTATTCATAAGATCCATAAAGCGGTGAATATAAGTTAGTCCAACTAGCATGACTAAAAACTCATAAATACCTATACCGTGTTTTCAAAGTTGTCGAGGAACATCCTCTGACCTAATCTTTAATTGATGGTAACCTGAGCTTAGATCCATTTTCAAAAATACCCTCGTTCCCTGTAATTGATCAGATCATCAATCCGTGTAAATGGGTGTTGATTGCGTATTTTC